>CAUYQU010097379.1:0-64906 GCA_963574635.1 Cheracebus regulus | reverse complement strand
TTCAAGCGATTCTCCTGTCTCAGCCTCCTGAGTAGCTGGGACTACAGGCACGTGCCACCATGCCCGGCTAAATTTTGTATTTTTAGCAGAGACGGAGTTTCGCTATGGTCTCGATCTCTTGACCTCGTGATCTGCCCGCCTTGACTTCCCAAAGAACTGGGATTACAGGCATGAGCCACCATGTCCAGCCTCTCTGTTTTCTTTAAGGAATCTCAGGCTGTTAGAAACTATTTAAGAAAAACTTTCTGAAGAAAAAGGTCATAGGAGAGACAACAAAACTAAAAAACATAAATGCCTTTTAAATGCACACACACACACACACACACACACACACACTGTAGCTTTTACTTCAGATCTCTAGCCATGAGATATTAATATAAATTCATAGGCTTGCAAAAAAATTAAAACAACAACAACCAGATTAAAACAGTGGTTTTTATCTCAGTAGAAAAGTAACAGCAGATTTGAAGCAGGCAGAAAATAAAATAGAGAAAAAGAGAATTTAGGAATTCTGTAGTTGCAGGTTGACCTTAAGACTCCTTTGCCTTGATGTAAATGTGCACAAAGACCATAAAATGTCTACATACTTGTAAGTAGAGGTGCCATAAAACCAACAGAGTGCCCCAAAGAGGGCTATTCTCCCTTTTTTCTCCTCATTCTTAGTGTTTCCCACTTTTTTTGAGGGAAGAACTGAGGTATGGCCTAGGGTTTTAGTGTGCTGGGACACTAAATTGTGGAGATCAATTGAGAGATTGTGGTATGCTGGTTGTGGGTAGGATTCCACAATGTGTCACCACTGAGTCTTTCCTGCCCTATTGCGTGTCTCAGTTTCTCTTTCCAGAGGTCTAAGCACCTCCCTGAGGGCTCAAAGCACAGAGTGACCAGCTCCTATATGTGCTTCCTGGGCAAGCCATTTTAAACTAATTTTGTTGGGGGCTCCCTGCAGGGCTGCTGCATCAATGGGGGATCAACCCCCTACACACTCCTACTCGGTCGCTGGTCACTTAGGGGTAACTTTCAGCTGGGAAGAGCAAAATGCCGTTTCTCTTCGGAGCTTAGAAAACTCAGTCTCTCATTTATCTATGAAAATGACAGCTGAATTTCTCACGCAAATGCACACAAAAGCCAAATTGAGATTAGTATTGGGAGATAAAGAAATGGAGAAGACCCTTTAGAATGCATCTGTGAACTAGAATGAGGATCCTAAACAATGACTGCTTAGGAGGCAAACAAACAAACAAACAAACAAAAACAAAACTAGCTCAGAATAAAATCAAAGACCGTCATCAAAGGGAGGTTTGGGCATCAGGAGGACTCACCATTTCCACCAGAGGAGAAGATCAAAGTTAGGGTGGCTTTCAATGGACCCCTGCTGTTACCTTAGCTCCAAGTTTGGGCAACTTCTTCAGGGTCCCAAGTCTTCTCGGAGGCCCCTAATTGACCACCAAATTATTGTCAATGAATCAAACTCTGTAAAATATTTGAAAATTTATTCTGAGCCAAATATAAGTGACCATGACCTATGACACAGCCTTCAGGAGGTCCTGAGAACATGTGCCCAAGGTGGTTGGGGCACAGTTTGGTTTTGTAACCAGATCAGCTGCAGGTTCTTGGCCTCTCTAAGCCTGAAGAATGGGAAAGGGAGCCTCGGTGTTGCAGTGTTACAACTCAGATAAAACTCCTGGACCCAAGGAGTGTGCCATAGTGCAGTTTATTAGGCAGACTGAAAGAACAGCTTCCATGCTATGGAAGGGGACCCGGAGGGGGTGCCACTCCAGGCTTGGGTAGCTAGAGCTATTACCTCTGAGTTATTCCCTCCCCATTCATGTTCTCATCCAATGAGAAGGGTTTTTTCCAACCTTTCTCTGGATCCATTGATTTTTGAATCCTTTACCAGTTGGCTACTATTTCCAAAACCTGAGTCAGGGAGCCCCCGCCTCCAGGGGCCAGAGACGGGAAAGATTCCTTCCCTTAAACAAAACCCCTCAGTGCCAGAGGTGGGAAAACTGGAAACAAAAGCCCCTAGCTGGCCAGAAGCGGGTAAAGTTCCTCTAACACAGTCCTTCAGTTTATACATTTTTGGGAGACAAGAGACATCAATTAAATGCATTTAAATTGGTTTTACTCAGTTCAGAAAGCAGGACAACTCTTTCTAAGTGGGGAGCGGATGGTTTCCAGGTTATTGCTAGATTTAAAATTTTTCTGGTTGACAATTTGTTGAGTTAATCTAAAGACGTGGGCTCAACAGAAAGGAAACTTGGGGTAAGATGAGAGACTGTGGAGATCAAAATTCTTACTATGCAGATGAAGGCTTCAGGTAGCAGGCTTCGGAGAGAGTATATTGTAAATGTTTCTTGTCAGACTTAAGGTCTGTGTTGATGTTAACGCCAGAGGATATACTGAGCCATGTCTGACTCCAACTTGCTGTCATGGCCTGATCCAGTCTTTCAGGTTAAATTGTAGAGTGCTCTGGCCTAGGAGGAAGTCCATTTAGATGGTTGGGAGGACTTAGAATTTTATTTTTGGTTGACAAAACAGACACTAACAGATTTTTAAAAAATCCAATAAAGCCAAAGTATTCTATTGAAACTAAAAATTTCACGATTTAGTTTTATACTCAAACTTTTTCAATCACTTCAATTAAATGATTATATAGATTAATATAAACACATTAACTTTTGATGCTCTTTTAAGGTTATTTAAAAAGTAAGTACTCATGTAAGCCTAAATAAGGAAAACAACCATCATCACCTCCATTTGAGAGGACTGGAAGATGAGTTGCTGTGTAGATAATTAGAAAAGTACTATTTTTGAAAATTTATATGAAACAGGAACAGTCATTTTTAATTTGAGTCAAAGGGAGAAGAACATTCTAAGAAGGAGTTGGGCCAAAGGAATATACTTACAAAATAAATGTTTAAGAGCTGAGTGGAAGGTTGCTATGGACTGAATGTTTATTTCCTCTAAAAATTCATATGTTGTAGCCCTAATATGCCAAGTTTGAATATGGAGCCTTTGGTAGGTAATTAAGTGTTGAGAGGGGAGCCCACATAATCAAATTGTGCCCTTATAAGAAAGAGACCCAAGGGAGCTTTCTTCCTCTCTGTGTTCTTCACCATGTGAGAATTCAGTGAGAAGATGGCCATCTGTAAACCAGGATGAAAGCCCTTACCAAGAACTTGACCATGTTGGCAGCCTGACCTGAGACTTCACAGATTCTGGAACTCTAAGAAGTACATATCTTGGTTTAAGCATCCCAGTCTATGGTAATTGTTATAGCAACCCTAACAGATTAAGTCAGAGGGTGATAAGGGGGATTGGATCAGATTAACAAAAGTACAAAGCAGTGTGAGAAAGAAAGTTACAAAGTTAATGATTGAGGCTCAGTTGTTCTTGAGATACACAAGGAGTGTATGGTACTATAAGATTAGCATTGAAACTCATAGGAGAGGACAGGCAGTCTGTCCATTGCTGTGGTTCAGGAGTCTTTGCTTGATAGACAAAGGATCAATGGGGGCTGGGCACGGTGGCTCACACCTATAATCCTAGCACTTTAGGAGGCCTAGGTGGGTGGATCACTTGAGGTCAGGAATTCGAGATCAGCCTGGCTAACATGGTAATACCCTGTCTCTACTAAAAATACAAAAATTGGCTGGGCATGGTGGCTCATGCCTGCAATCCCAGCACTTTGGGAGGGCGAGACGGGCAGATCATGAGATCAAGAGATGGAGACCATCCTGGCCAACATGGGGAAACCCGTCTCTACTAAAAATACAAAAATTAGCTGGGCGTGGTGGTGCATGCCTATAATCTCAGCGACCCAGGTGGCTGAGACACAAGAATTGTGTGAATCCAGGAGGTAGAGGTTGCAGTGAGCTGAGATGGTGCCACTGCACTCCAGCCTCAGTGATAGATGAAGACTCTATCTAAAAAAAAAAAAGCAGGTGTTGGGGGTGATCAGTGGCCAACTCTTGTCATTCTCACTTCGAGGTGGAAGAGAAACTGTTCTTGCTCAGCAACACAATTTCTAGATCTAGTTTCTCATTCAAAATGTCCTGTTGCCTAGAGTCTCTTTCCATTTATCTACACCACCTAATCGTAGCTCTTCATTAAACAATATGTGTGTGTGTATGTGAGTGTGTGTGTGTGTGTGTGTGTGTGTTTGTGTGTAGTTTAGGGAAATCCTTTTGCTTTTTTTTTTTTTTTAAAAAAAGCAAAATTTATTTAAAATCCCCATTTTTATGTCTAAGTTTCAGTTTATTCCCATTGCAACCATTGCAATGAGACATTTTTTTGCAATTTTCATAGTTGAACTTTTGAAATGTTTCATTTCCTTTGGCATTAAAGTCTAATTTTGTACACTAAATTTAGATGAGTAAGTATTGGCAAAGAAAATATAATTTCCCTAGTGTGTTAGTTGGGGCCTTTGGGAGATTATTAAGTCTTGAGGATGGAGGTGTCATAATCCGATTGTGTCCTTATAAGAAAAGACTTGAGAGCTTGTTTCCTCCCTCTGCTCTCCACCATGTGAGAACACAGTGAGAAGATGACTCTCTGTAAACAAGGAATAAAGCCCTCATCAAGAACTTGACCATGCTGGAAGCCTAACCTGGGACTTCTCAGCCTTTAAATAAGACTTGTGAAAGGAACTCCAGATTGTGCCCTTATAAGGTACAATAGCCTTATACTATTAAAAGTACTGGGGCTAAATAAAATGAATGTGAGTAGGGAAAACAGAAAGAAATCTTAAAATTTTCAATAAGGATACTTTTTCTGCTGATTTTAAAATTTACTTTGAAACATTCTGTTTTAGAATTATGTCTTTTTGGACTAAATTCCAAATCTGTAAGGTATTGCTCTGCTTTTTATCCCCAAAGATGTCAGTACATTTATATCATATTGTGGCCATAAGAAATGTTTCTCAGATTTGAAACTGAGCCCTTCGTGGTCTGTACTCTCAAGAGGCTAGTGTGTTGTAGTACTTGGCTATATCTGAGGTGCCCATAGTCATGGCTATCACTTTCTCACTTACATTGTCAGCTTTAAATATTGGTGAACAGCAGCAACATTACATTGTTTATCTTTTTTCTCCTTAACAATGAAAAGCATAGTCCCTCACTGAATATCAAACATAATACTTAAGTAAGTCCAATCTCATATTTTACTTCCTATAGCTGTTAAATATTATTTCTTTATATCTCATTATTTTCAGAGATCTTGATGACATAGAAATGAGATCATGAAGAAATGAGTTTTTTGGAAAATTTATCAAGAAACCTTTGTAAAATTATACTTTCTAGGGAATCAAATAGATGCAATATGACTTAAATACATATAGAGCTATGTATGATAAAAAACTGTTGAAATTAAATTCTGAAGAAAATAGATGAATCAGTGGCAGAAATAAAGAAATATGAAATATATACAATGATTTGCTCCCTATTCTTACTTAATGCTGCAGTTGTGGAAAGCAGGAGGGCTGACATTGATCATTTAAAGTAAAGGGTAATTAGTGGCTGTATGGGACTTGGGTTGGGAGTGGGTGTTGATTTGCTATGGTATGTTTGCTGTAAAGTTTAAAAAAAAATGTCTCCATGGAGGCTGAGTCTGGTACAGGAGGAAAAAAGACATTATGTGAACTAGCAGGAACAAATACTGTTCAACAAGACCCTTAATATTAGTAATGTCATGCCCCAAAAGAGAGCTTCTGCAATCAGATGGTAAACAGACATGACCTAAAGTTTGATTTTAAGATATCAGGCTGTTTTTTATCTGTCCCCCTCCTAGGATGCTTTATGTATTAATAATTATTTTAATGACAAAATAATCATAGTAATCTTAGAATTTTTTATTTATTGCTCACTAGTCACCATCTAACATGCAAAGCTCTTTATGTGAATTATCTCATTTAATTCTAACAGCAATCTTATGAGGTTGGCAATATTGTTACTGACCTATTTACTGTCAGAGAAATTGAAAGACAAAATAACATGGCTAGTAAAACCATGATTTGCCTCCAGTGAGCTAACTCTAGATCACATGTTCTTGATCACTTTTACATTTTTTATAATTGAAATTTTAGTTTTGATTGAGATAATTGTATATTCACATGCAGTTTAATGAGATATTACAGAGAATCATTTGTGCACTTAGCCCAGTTTTTCCCCGTGGTAACATTTTGCAAAATTATAGTATAATATTACAAGTATATTGACTTTCATACAATCCACCAGTCCTCAGCTTTACTTGTACTTGTGTGCATAGATGTGTGTTTTATATTCTGTATGATTTTATTATTCAAGTTCATGTATTTGCCACCACAGTCAAGATACCGAACAATTCTCATACCACAAAAATCCTGCATGTTAGCCTTTTATAAACACATTCATCTCCCTCTTATCGTTTCCTCATTCCTAATCTTGGGCAACCACAAATCTTCTCTCTGTTTCTAAAGTTCTATCATTTAAAAAAATCTTATATAAATGTAATCATATAGTATGTAAACTTTTGTAATTGACCTTTTTCACAGGAGATTCATTCACGTTGATGACTTTATCAGCAATTCAATGATTTATTCATTTTTATTGTGATTTAGTATTGCATAGTGTGAATGTATCACAGTTTAAGTATTTACCTGCTGAAGGACATCTGGGTTATTTACAGTTTTTGGCTATTACAAATAAAGCTACTCTGAATACTTCAGCTTATTGTATGAAACAAATTTTCTTTAGCTTATATAGTAATTTAATGTCTAATTTTATAAGAAATCTCGAAACTGTGTTAATCGGGGTGTTTCTGGACCAAACTGAGGATTATGCTGCTTATTCTCATGGCCCAGTAACAAGATGCAGATAAACTGGGAAAGACCAACTCAAAATTACAAAGTTTTTCAGAGCTTATGTACCCTCTAAGATACATGTTTATGTGTAAGTGTGCATTCCTCAGAAGATGTGAGTGGTTAACTTCTAATCTGTAGCTAAGATCTGAGTCCTGAATACCTTCCTCTGAATCTTCAGTAAATTTACTTAATTGAAATGGGTCCAGGTGCTGGGGTGATTACCCTTATCTTGTCTCTTGCTAAATCATGGAGGTTTAGGGAGTTCCTTCAGACCCCAATAAACTTGTTTGTGGAGGTCTGGGGAGGAAAGGCCTGGGCAAAACTCTTGGTGGGCTTTTGTTACATTCCAGCATTTGTATAAGGGCATTGGCTCCATCAGCTTTTAATATTGAACTTAACTACTCAGTGTTGAAACAGTTGTTACAGAGGCCTGTGCTAGTGAGACCTGGCCTGCCACAAAGGTTCTCCAGAGAGACACGACCAATAGGCCTCTTTTAGAGATAAGAGTGCGTGTCTCTTACAGAGATAAGAGAGATGAGAGAAAAGTTATTAGGGAAATTGGCCCATGTGACTATGGAGGCTGAGAAATCCCATGATAGGCTGTCTGCAAGCTAGAGAACCAGGGAAGCCAGGGCCATGTCTCATCTAAATTTGAAGGCCTCAGAACTGGAGAAGTTGATGCCGTAACTCTTGGTCTGAGGTTGAAAACCTGAGAACGTAGAGGGAGTGGTGCTGCACAAGTCCTGGAGTCCAGAGGTCAGAAAACAGATCTAGATTTTCGACGTCCGTGGGAAAAAGAAGAAGGGTGTTCCAGCTTCAGAAGAAAGAAAGCAAATTCACATTTTTCCTCTTGTTTGTTCTATGTGGGCCCCAAACTGATTGGGTGATACCTGCCCACCTTAACAGCGGATCTCTTCTACTAAGTCCATTGACTCAATATAGCAGTCTTTTCTAGAAACACACTCACAGACTGACCCAGAAATAATGCTTTACCGGCTGTCTAGGTATCTCTTCATCCAGTCAAGTTGACACCTAAAATTAACTGTCATACAAGGTTCTTTCCCCGAGTTGCTGAAGCATTTTATGTTTCTACCAACAATATGTGAGTGATTCAGTTTCTTTGTATTCTTGATAGTATTTGGTGGTGTCATCATTTTTTATTTTAGTTGTTTTGATAAGCATATAGAAATATCTTACATTTTCCTAATTGTTAATGACATGGAACTTTTTTTTCACGTGCCTTATTTGCCTCCTGCATATCATATTTAGTGAAATGTCTACCATGTCTTTTTCCAACATTCTAATTGGATTGTTTTCTTAATGTTGAATTTTGAGAGCTTTAAATTATAAATACTAGTCCTTTGCCAGATATATGGTTTGCAAATATTTTCTCTGTGTTTCTAGCTTGTCTTTTCATCATTTCATGTTCACAGAGCAAAAATTTTTAATTTTGGTGAGGTCCAGTTTATCACTTTTTTTTTTATAGATTGTGCTTTTGGTGTCAAAACTAAGAACGCTTTGCCTAGAGCTACATCCTGAAGTTTTTCTTTTATATATTTTGAGAAGATTTATAGTTTATATATTTTACATTTAAGTCCATATTGTTAATTTTTACTTTTTTGTTTATTGTCAGATACCCAATTTTCCTAGCATCATTTGTTGAAACAAGTAAGTACATTTTAAAATAATTGTCTTATAAATATTACTGGACTGTTTTAGTTTCAGTAAAGGTGATACATATTCTCTTTAATATGGTACAGGGCTTTTATCTGATGCCATTTTCATATAACTGCAGAATGTGAGGCCTGCATGACACAGAGATACGTCACCCTTGCCAGAGAGACTGAGTTATGAACCATAATGTTTACATCACTGCATCTTTTATTTCCGGTCCAAAGTAGTCAAGATACATCTTCTCCTGCGCTCATTTTCTTTACAGTTTATTTCATGACCACTCTTCATTCCTTTGGGAAACCTCCTCCCAAGTACATGTTTAGATCATGTGATTTATCTGTGTCTGCTCTTAGCTTGGAGAATGTTATGTCCAAAAACCATTTTGCTTTAACTACAGTTTTGTCTGTTTTAAAGTACTATGCTACTCTTCAAACAGAAGATTCTAAATACGGTTGCAATGATTTGAAGTTACAAGCTTCAAATAGGAAAAATAAATGACTCTTTACATTTATATCTGAGTTCCCTGCATGGCTGCTCCACTAACAAAAGCTTTCACCCACAAATGTATAAGTTGAATTTTATTGTAAGTGAATCAGTTAATTTTCATTCTTACTTGACAGAATAGGTGGTTCAATTCATGCAAGTCAAAATGCCATTTTTTTCTAGCAATCTAGAAAAGGCTGATTTCAATGACAGGAACTCTATGAACACATGAGTTCTTTGTCCTATGGAACTATCACCATCGTGACACATTGCTAAGGTCTTTGAATCACATTTATAAACTTGATTCTATTAGAATTTTGGCATGGACCAAAATTAAAAGCAAATTTGTTTCACTCATTTCTCCTGTGCAGATTACTTACAATCTGATTCACTCATTAATTGTTCTTTTTATCCTTGACTTTTTAAGTACAAAGCAGGCTCTGAAGCAGAAAATAAATTATCAAAAATTAAAGGCCAAGCAAGGGAATCAGTAACTTGTCCTTTAGGCTTGGCAAAGCCCCAGGCAAGTTACTTCAAGCCTTTAAGTTATTATCTCTGTGTCTAACATGCCTTGGTGATCACTGATGATCCCCCATCTGACATAATGTTCTTCATGCATAAAGATTACCCCATATGTGATTATGCAGCTCTTTTCAAAGTTATCTTCTTTGTAGCAACAGCTTCTATAAAACCCTTTGATATCCTGAATCAGAAAGTAAGTGCTTTCCTGCAGGTAACATGAAGGTATCTTGGCGACAGGAAGAGAAATTCACTGCTTACTGAAGTGATTTGTGAAAACAAATCACTCTATATTTTGAATGAACTAAGTATATTTATCATGTAAAGTCAAATCAAGGTGGTTTCAATTTCTACTCATTGCTGATTTAATTTTTCATTGAGGATCTCTTCTTTGATTCATCTTACATTTCTCTCTTCCTTGAAAAGGAAAATGGATTAATAGATTCAGCCCTAGATTTGTAAAAGTGTCTCAATAAAGATGTGTTGAAATTCTTGTCCTATTCATTGTAACATATGTCCTGATTCTACCTTTTTCACATCTCAGATTTACTATAAACTACAGGAGAAAAGCTCCATTTACATACTACTTAGTTTACAAAGGGGACCTTCCAGAATGTTTAATAGAATGTAATGTCAGATATAATAAGCTGTAATAGAATCTGACAAAGAAATCTGAGATTAACAGCTTTTCAAATCCTTTTCAAATAAATTAAAACATAAAGGGAAAACTTTAAAGCTTTGTAAGGGAAACCAAAATGAAAATATAAGTATAATCAAGCATTATGTTTGTAACTCTAATTAACTTAGATATAGTTAGCAATGAGCAGAATTAAGCAAAGGAAATGCTGGTGGTGGGTCATGTTTCAACAATCAGCAAAATAACAAAGACAAATAGTATTCAAGGAAAATAGAGCCTTTAACTCATTAGTAGTATAAGGGCTCTCTTTTTTTTTGGCAAATCAGATTTATTTCTCTTATTTTTTTGCCATTATGGCAAAAGTATACACTGTTACTGTAGGTTTTAAGAAAAAACATGACAAATATAATTTTTTAGCCATTGTATTTTCTATATGTACAATGTATCAGTAGAAGAAAACAATGGAGAAAGAGGAGTAGGTAGCAAGGCAGATAAATTATTTTTCCCTTTTAGTAATATATACTAATTTGCATATTTATGGGCTGGATGTGAGTGTTTGTTACATGCATAGACTAAGTTATGATCAAGTCAGGGTATTTGGGGTATTCATCAACTTAAGTGTTTATGTGTTGGTAACATTTCAAGTCCTTTCTTCTGGTTACTTTGAAATATATATATAATATTGTGGCTAAGTATATTCACTCTAGTCCGCAATCAAACATTAGAACTTATTTATTCTAACTAACTGTATGTTTTTATCCATAACCAACCTCTCTCTATCTGCCACTAACCCTCTTCTCTTGTATGTATTGTGTCTACAGGTTCAAGGGTTTATTTCTCATAAATAAGTGAGAACATGTAATATTTGCCTTTCCGTACTCGGTTTATGTCATGTAATGATTTCCAGTTCCATTCATGTTGCTGCAAATGACATAATTTGATTTTTAATTTATGGCCAAATAGTGTTTCATTGTGTATATATACCATACTCTCTTTGCCGTTTATCTGTTGACAGGCACTAAAGTTGATTCTATATCTTAGTTTTAGTGAATAGTGCTGCCATAAACATATAAGTGCGAGTATCCTTTCTAAAAATTTATTTTAATCTTTTAGTTTTTAAAAGAACTTTTATAAGACCTGTCAGGGATCAAAGGTATCTTTCAGAAATACTGATTTTGTTTCCTTTGGGTAGATACCCAGTAGTGGGATTGCTAGATCTTATGGTATTTCTAATTTTAGTTTTTTTGAAAACTGTCCATACTGTTTTCCATAATGATTGTATTAATTGACATTCGCACAGTGTATAAGTTTCCTTTTCTTTGCATCCACATCCTCATTTGTTATTTTTTGTCTTTTTAATAATAGCCATTCCAACTGGGGTGAGATAATATCTCATTGTGATCTTGACATGCATTTCCAGGATGTTTCATGATTTAAACATTTTGAAAATTTACTTCTTGGCCATTTGTATGTCTTCTTTTGAGAAATGTCTATTCACGTCCTTTGCCCATTTTTAATGGCGTTTTTTTTCTTCTTTCTTTTATTTTCTCTTGAGATGTCTGAGTTCATTGTATATTCTAGATATTAGTCTCCTGTCAGTTGAGTACTTTGCAAGTATCTTCTCCCATTCAAGACGTCTTTTAATTCTGTTGATTATTTCTTTTGCTGTGCAGAGCTTTTTAGTTTAATATAGTCCTTTTTTGCTAAGTATTGCTTTGGCTATTCAAGCTATTTTTTTGTTCCATATACATCTTAGGTATTTTTCTTTTTGTGTGAAAAATGATGTCAGTATTTTTATAGAAGTTGTATTGCATCTGTAGATTGCTTTGGGTAATATGGTCATTTTAATGATGTTCTCCTCATCCATGAGCATGGGTGTCTTTTCATTTGTCTCAAAGCATGTTGCTTAATTTCCACATACTTTTATAGTTTCCAAAGTTCCTCTTGGTATTGATTTCTAGTTTTATTCCATTATTGTCTGAGCAGATACTTGATATGACTTTGAATTTTGAAAATTTGTTAAGACTTCTGCAGTTGTTGGATAAAATATTTTGGAAATATCTGTTAGGTCAATTTGGTCTAAAATCTAGTTTAAATCCAAAATTTCTTAATTTTCTATCTATATGACCTGTGAAATGCTGAGAGTAGTGTGTTGAAGTCTGCCACTATTATTGTGTTAGAGTCTATTTCTTTCCTTAGACCTAGTAATATTTGCTTTATGAGTCTGGGTGTTCCAGTATAGGATGTATATATGTTTAAAGTTATTATATTCTTTTGCTTCATTGATCCTTTTATTTTACATAATGACTTTCTTTTTTCATAATTACTTATATAATGACTGTCTTTTTCAAACTGTTTTGACTTAAAGTCTGTTTTATCTAATATAAATATAGCTATTGCTGCTCTTTTTTGGTTTCTGTTTGTGTGGAATATCTCTTTCCATCTCTTTAATTTCAGTCTATATGTGTCTTTACAGGTAAAGTGTTTCTTGTAGGTGGCATATGGTTGGATCATCTTTCTCTATCTATCCAGCCAGTCTATATCTTTTAACTGGAGAATTCGATACATTTACATTCAGGGTTATTATTTATTGGTGAGGTTTGTTCCTGTCATATTGTTGTTTTCTGTGGTTTTTTTTTTTTTGAATATTTGTTGTTTCTTTTTCTCTTATTGATTTTCCTTGTGGTTTACTAATTTTCTGTGGTTGCACCATTTGAGTCTTTTATTTTCCTCAGTTGAGTGTTTGCTTTACCACTGAATTTTCATTTTCTTATGTTTTCATGATGGTAACTGTCATTCTTTTGCTCTAGATTTAGGACTCCCTTGAGCATTTCTTGTAAGACTGGTTTAATAGCAATGAATTCCCTCAGCATTTGATATCTGGGAAAGATTTTATTCATCCTTTATTTATGAAGGATGATTTGCTGGATATAAAATCCATGGGTGGCAGTTGCTTTCTTTCAGCACTTTGACTATATCATCCCATTTTCTCCTGGTTTGTAAGATTTCATCTGAGAGGTCTACTTTTAGTCTGATAGGGACTCCTTTATAAGTGATTAAATACTTTTGATGTTTTTAAAATTTTTTCTGTCATTGACTTGATATAGTTTGACCAAAATGTATTGTAGCAAAGACCTTTTTACATTCTATCTGTTTGGGGATTTCTAGGCCTTCTGTGTCTGGATGCCTAAAATCTCTTGCTAGGCTTGAGAAGTTTTTATCTATTATTTTTTAAAATAGGTTTTCAAATGCTTTTGTTCTCTCTTTGCCTTTGGGGATACTGATAATTCATATGATTGATTTATAGTGTTTCCTATATCACAAAAGCTTTGTTCATTCTTTTCTATTCTTTAAAAATGTTTTGTCTGACTAGATTGTTTCAAAGTAACTGTTTTCAAGTTCCTATGTTTTGTCTTCTGCTTGATCTAGTCTACTCTTGAAGCTTTTTAGTGTAATTTTAATTTCATTTAATGAATTCTTCAGTTATAGAATTTCTGTTTGATTCTTTTTTACGATACCTCTCCCTTTGGTAAATTTCTCATTCATATTTTAATTATTTTTCTGATTTCTTTATATTGATTTTGGGATTCTGTTATATCCCACTTTGCTCCTTTAGTATCATAATTTTGAATTATTTTTTGGGGATTTTGTGAATTTTTTGATTGGGATCTGTTACTGCAGGATTATTTTAATCCTTTGCAAGTGTTATGTTTCCTTGCTTTTTTCTGCTTCCCTGTGTTCTTAGGTTGATACACTTGCACCTAGTATAATAGTCATTTCCCCTAACTTTCTGAATTTGCTTTCATAGGGGAGGAATTTTTCCTGAAGGTTTATCAGTGGTGTTTGCAGGGTAGTAGCCCTTGCCTTTGGTTCTGGGTACATGCAGCAACATAATCTCTCTATAATTTCTTTGGCTGTGAGCAGCATGAATGCTATCTGTAATTTTTTTAATGGTTTGGGGTGTGGTTATTAGTGGTGGCTATGGTGAAGTTTTTCTAGGGGGAGAGATGCCAGGAAGGTAAGTCTTTTGGATCCAGTAGTGGCAGCAGTAGGCTGAGCATGCCTATTCTTGGGCCCAGGGTGGCATACACTGGCAGTGGTGTTATTGGGACCAGGAAGGCTAATTCTTGGATATTCTCATGGTCTGCTTGAATGTCAGTAGTGGCAGTGGTGGGCAGGGCAGTTGAGTGGGTTCTTTGTTCTGTTCACCAGCAGTGTACACTGGTGTTGGCAGTGGCTGCAGAGTAAGGTAGCCACCCACAAACCCAGACACACAGCGCTCAGGCTCATCAGCCCTTGATGGCAGCAGTGCCACAGTGCCACACAGGCAGGAAAAGGATCTCATCCTTTGTGTGTGAGCCTATGCATGAGGCCGTACTGTCAATGGGGACACAGTTGTCACTCACAGACCCATACCAGAAACCCTCTGGTTCACCCATCCACCCACCTATCCAGTGGCAACAGTAGCTCTGGCTTCTGTGGTGTGCAGAGAGAAAAGAAGGGGTTTTTCTCTTTACATATAAGCCTGAGTACAGAGCTCATTCTGCCACTGGGAGGGGATGTTACCCTCTACTTGTTAGGCCAAGCACACAGTTTGTGTTGCTGCTGGGGGTGGGGTCATTTCTCATAGCCCTAGAAAGTATGCCCTTGAGTTCTTTGGTTTCCTTTGTCCCACAGACTACCTTTTTGGTGCTCTGCACTTTCCTTTTCCCAGGGAGTAGAAGCACCTGTGGGATAGAGTACTGGAGACATTGAACACCTTTGAATCCAGCTAGCACTGTGCCACTGTAGCCTTCTGGGTGGGCACAGGAAGATGTCTGTGAGTGCTCCTGGGATATCATAATATTGAGGCTGTGGTTCCCAAGGCAAGATGAAGCCCCAAGATGAGGGCATGGCTGTGCTCTCACAACGGTGCCCTGTTGCAACTGCGTAAGTCTTACAGAAGTTGAGTGAGCAGCAGAAGATCCCTGTCGGATGCAATGCTCTCCTGATTTGGGGTCTCCAAATTAGTGTGCATGCTGGTGCAGGGTTCATGTGGGTAAAAGAGCTCTCTCATGGTTTGGATTGCAGCAGTCTGTGGTGGGCATGTGGACCACTAAAGTTCCCTCACTTACTCTTTTCCTATAATACAGAGGCCCATCTAGGCTCCCAGTCAATCTTGGCTGAGCTGGCTTCCTCATCATTCTGTGCCCCAGGCGTTTCCCATACTTCTCTATTGGACTCTAGTGTTCTTACTAAGATGTTCTATTGAAGATATGATAAACTAATGGTAATTTTAGGTCTTCTTACTGGAAAGGGCAGGTGTCCAATGTCTCTAGTAAGCTCCTTGAACTGAAATCCCAGGGGCCTTTGGCACTAGACAAATCTCTTCATTAATAGGCAAAGGAAGCAAGGCTAAGAGAGAACACAGGAAGCAAGAATAAAAATCAGAACCTGAATTCTCATTTTCTGACTCCAAATCAGGTGTTTGTTGCCTACCATGTGGCTTATTTAAACTGAATTTTAATTTAATCCATCTTCATATTTGTTTTACTGGCTGACTGGGGGATGTTAGAGGTTTGTATCTCAATTATTGTGTATGCACATGGCCTATTAATCTGCTATGATTTGCTTGACTAAGTAAGATATTCATTGTTTGGACAAGAAAAAAAGGAAAAGGAAATATGAAATGTGGGCCTTTGTGCCATTTTTTTCTTACTACTAAATTTTAGAATATATTTGCCCATGTTGTAGACAAAGGTATAAGAAAGAACTCTGGAGATAATAAAATATAGCTCCTAGGTATGAAAGGAATAAATAGCTTTCTTCTGTTTTAAATTTTATCATGCTTAGTCAGAAACTGAAATACTGTAGGAAAAGGTATGAAGTGCTAAAAATATAGGTGATTAAAAACAGATCTGAAGAGTGAGGAATAGCTCTTTCAAGTTATGTGTGCCTCTTTCATCAAGAAACATAGGGAAAACTTCAAGAAATAATTTATATGTATGCTCCTGGATTTGAATTTGCATATAACTAACAACCTTAGCAGTAAATTACATCTTGCTGCTTACTTTTAAAAGTCCTTAATGTGGTAATAAATCCATACTAGAGTATAGAGATTCAGCTGGAGAAAAATAGAGGTCTCCCTTTGTTTAGAGTTTATGTTGATTTCTCTCCTTCCTTCCCTTCCTTCCTTCCTTCTTTCCCTCCCTCCTTCCCTCCCTCTTTCCTTCCTTCCATCCATCCATTCAGAGATTTTTGTTTCTAGTATATTTTGATTTTTGACCATCTTAATTCAGCTCATAAAATTAAGGTATAGCCATAACAAAAATGACCAATTTGTTGCCAATTTTTTAGATATTTGAAATTTTAAGATATATTCTGGGGCTATATTGAATATGAATAACTAGTGATTTACTATATCTCTTGAACTATTTGAGGGTAATCATATAAATGAAGATATCTTTCTTTAGAACTAACAAAAAATGCTTTTGTATCTATCTCATAGAAATTAAGCTTTGTAATTAAATTTGTGAAGTCTGAGGTTCCATCTAGCTTCTCCTTGTAAAGTAAATATGTGAATTTAGCAAGTAGTTTAGCTTATTTGAACTGCAGTTTTTTAACTGTAAAATCAAAATAATAGTAAAAAAATATAATTAGAAATAACCTGTGTCCAAAGCAACTTATAAATTATATTAGATGGAAATAGCCTTCGATTTGGAGTCACAGTGCCTGCACTCAGGTCCTAGCTTCTCTATAAAGTCTATTTTTTTTGAGAAACCTGATTTTCTGAACTTTTATTTCAAATTGTACTTGTGATAAACTATACAGTATTGCTGTGAGGAGCTACATATATGTATACATATATTTATATGTAAAAACTTTAAAAAGTGTCATGCAAATGTTAATTTCTTCTATTATTATTAGGAACTGAGGCTTTATAAATACACACACACATACACACACACACACACACACACACACACACACACACACACACACACAAATATACCCTAAAGTGTTGCTTAGAATTCTAACTGTGGACTCCTATACACTTCAGCAGGTATTTAACTGCTCAAAATGCTCTTGATGCTCTTTTTAAAATGGAATTTAGAGCCAGTGTGCAAGCAAAACAAGATTATTTTATTACTTTTTAGTTACACTTTATAACAGACATTAAACACTGACAAGCCAAATCTAAAATATTAGACTTCTCTCACATAAACATTCCAAAGCTCATTCTGGAAGTGAAGCTACAAGAATATAAAACTACACATGATTTGAAGAAGTTCGTTTAAAATCCTTTAGTTTCAAAGCTAAAGTCCATTAAGGAAAGAAAAAATTTAATTTTAGTAAAAATATACTTCTCATAGAGGCAGTGTCGGATAGGAGAGGGCAACAGAGAGTGATTTACAGATAAATAGATAAATGCATCAGACAATTCATAAGGTAAAGACAAAAGACCAAAAAAAAAAATGAGTTTACCTTCATTATCCTAACTGGCCCTGATTGTAGAACAGCAGTTGAATAAGGGGGTTAATTCAGGTTCTGCAAGGAAAGCTGTGATTGTTACCTTATATTTTATGGATTAGGAACCTTATGCTCTAAAGGCTCAGGTTAGTTTGTATTAGGTTTCACAACCAGCAAGTGGAAAAGCCAGGACTCAGAACTGTGCTCTCTGACCTCCCCTGCTGCAGACATGCATGTGATACTGTTTGACTATGTATATTGTGTCAATCTAGTAAAATGACTAGACAAGTCTCAATTACTTTAGATTTATTTGCCAAAGTTATGGACTCACCAGGAAGACAAGTCTGTGCCTTTCTCTGAAGATGATTTTGATGGCTCCAAATTTAAAGGGGAAAGGGCAAAATATTGAGAAGTACATAATTTTCATGTAAGAGGGGACTCAGGGAAAAGTAGTCATTCATGCCTTTGTCTGACTCAGTGAATCTACATTTTTTTACATAAGATGATACAAACAAAAGGGTCAGAGGAAAAACATGGGAATCTGCATTTTACATAAGATAACACAGAAAAAATGGGGTAGGGGAACAATTCTACCAGGATTTGATGAGAAGCAAAGAGCTTATTTCATAAGAAAAAAGGTCATAATTTTCTCCTCTGTCCCTAGCTTTTCATGACCATATCTACATTTGATTGGCAGCTTCATAATAACAAACCAAGGACATGAAGGAGGAGATGCTTTCTTTTGCCAGATGTGAAATGTTGAGTTAGAAAGAATCAGACACATTTCTGGGTGAATAAAACAGTTGAATATTACAGCAATTGATTATATTATGGTACTCTCCTTTGCTACTTACAATTTAAACTTCCTTATACATGCCCAATTTTTATGAAAATCATATTGGATTTACAAAATTTAAATAGAAAAACAGATTCATAGGGGCAAGGTATGAACATGATAATAATGGTTATATTTGAATAACATTTAATTCTGCAATGCATTTTATTTATTATTTTAATTCTCCAACACATATTGTTGAACAGCAACTTATTTGCTATAGCCAGGACACAAGAGTAAAGAACATGTATTTTAGTTCTGATCATAGAGAAAACAAACTAAGACATACACCATCTTATTCTTTGGAATTAAATACAGAGACTTGGCCATTCTTTTCTACTTTTCACCTCCAAGATTTATTTTGCACACTGTTATTACTTTGTGATTTGAACAGTGAATTACAGGGGCAAAATAAGGTGCTTACCATGGCTGGTAAGAGAGCCAATGCCCACTGACATGCCAACAAATCTCAGCTTAATATTTTCTCCTTCAAATGTGTTCCTCTTTTTATACTCTTTAATGAATGAAATAATCATTTCTAGTTTTCAGAATCAGAAACTTGGCATCATCCTTGATTCCTCTTCTGTTATTCCTCCATATCCCTACATTCAGTCACTAGAAACTGTCAGAGGCATTTGAAGCAGACTGACTGCATCTTGAGTGAGGGCTAGCAAAATGCGGCTGAGACTTTTCCTGGGCTGCATTCCCAGAAAATTAGGCATTCCTAGCCTCTAGATGTTTACTGAAACAGTCCCAGACTTGGGAGTGTCCAGATAGCACGATATCTGGAGAACAAGGGTAATCTTAATTTTGCTTTAAAGATAAAAATATCAATTCTTGCAAAATATGGTAATTAAGAAAATTAATCTTTTATCACAAACCCTTGTAGCAGAGCACATCTCCCAAGATCTATTTTTATCCTATATATATACACAAGCATTGTATGTAGGGTGGACGCATTCCTCCTCTTACTCTCAGGAATGTCCTATTCTGTCTGTGGAGTAGCTGTCCTTTCACCACTTTACTTTCTTAATAAACTTGCTTTGACTTTGCACTGTGGACTTGCCCTGAATTCTTTCTTGGGCAAGATCCAGGAACCCTCTTTTGGGGTCTCGATTGGGACTCCTTTCTGGTAACAGAACTATTGATGCTATCTCATTATTCTCGTGTTTTCTCCATATAATTCTTGGTACATAGGCCGTTCTCTTAGTTCAGTCCATCATCCTCTCTTACTTTGGTTATTCCATAACTTCTGAATGCTTTCCTTCCTTTCTGTTTTGCCTTACTATATTCATTTCTCTTTCTTGGCATTTCATATTGTTTTTTTTTTCCTTATTTTTCTTTGCTGACTGGAAATATATGTTTTCTTCATGATTCCAAGAATACCATGCATCTCTTGACAACTCTTACTAGACCACATCCTACCGTTTTGCTTGAAGACTTTCTTAGAGCCTATTGTATTTCTGTTCTAATTTGGATATTGCTTTCAGGATTGCTGCTAAAAAGTTATTCTTATAAATATGTTTTTTTCATAGGAAGTCTTGGTTTCATGCCATTCTTAGATCCTACATATTTTCTTCTTTCTTGCATATATTTGTATGGGAATCTATTTTCAAGAAAATTCTTCAGAATGGGGAAACTGATAGTAAACTTTGAGTTTTTACATATTTTTATTTTGCTTTTACCTGTGGAATTTTATATTCAAACTAATTTTCTGTCAGAACTTTAAAGACATTGCTCCATTATCTTGCATCATATAGTGTTGGGATGAAAAGAGCATAATGCCTGTATATTTCTTATTCCTTTGTAGATGGCCTCTTATATTTTTTCTATTTCCATGGAGACCTTCAGATTTCAGTGTAGTTGGATTTGCGGGATTTTACACTGACCTAAATAGAAGCAAGCAAATACATTACCTCCCTGTAGGAATATTTATTACAATCCAGAGTAGACAGGACTTTCACGAAAATAGATTTTACCATAAAATGAGATTCAAACTGAAAAATTACAAACCAAATGCAGAAAAATATCCCAATATGAGGGAGACATAGGATATACACTAGATAAATAATTATTCATCCTTTACCCCAATGATCGAAGGTGTTAGATAAATCTTGTAGAGATGACAAAATAATTAAGTTTAAAGTTATTTTGAAGTATAAATAATCATAAAACTGTATGAAAGTTATACATGTTAACAAAAAGCATATTTGTCAAAGAACCAGATTAGCTCAGCAATAAATTATATTGGAATTTTAAAGGACTCTATAGTGGGCAAATTAAATAGCAAATCAGCCACAGCTAATGAGAGAACTAGTGTGTTGAGATGCAGTTCTATAGAAATTACACACAGTGTCATACAAATCTGTAGAATGATGTAAAACATGAACATGAAGCTATGAGATAAGGAAGATAGAATGAGTACATCTAGCAAATATCAAATAGAGACTACAAAAAAGTAGAATACAAAAGGGCAACATAGTATTTGAAATGATAATAGCCCAAAATATTTCCAGAACTTAAGAAAATTACTAATTTTCCTGTTGATATTTAGGAAGTATCAGTGTTATCATTTAATTTTTATGTGTTATCAGAGTTAGGGAAGAAAATGGATTGTATGTTCATTGTGGTAAGAAAAAGATTAAAATATTGTGGACTGTATGAAAAGATATTCACCTATAATGGTGTTCTTAAGCATGACTAAATAATAGCATCATATTAGACCTCTGTGAAAATCACTTTCTCTCTTAAGAGCCCTTGTAAATGTGCATATTCAACTAAAACTCCCTTTGCTTGGCTAACTCTTATATGTTCTTCAGAAATCTACTTAGATGCCATTTTGTATGAGAAGTCTTCTGTGATCTATTATGTTTGGGTAGGAGTCACTTGCACCTGTGCTTCCTATGATTATCCAGCATAACACTTCTGGTTACTCAGATTACAGCATTCCACATCAGATTCTCACACATTTTCTGCTTAGATGTTTTCAACAGTAGAGTATTTACATCTTTCCATCGTCGAACTTCCCCTGACTACCACATAGCAAGCATTCAATATATTTCCACCACATCCTGCAGCTCTGAAATGCAGCATAATTGCACAGAACCACAAAAGAAGTATTGAGTCAAGACTTCAGATACCATTTTGATACATCGCAAAGTCGATACCATACAGTAAGATGTAGAAGCTGTAGATAAATGTTATCATTTAATTTTTATGTGTTATCAGATTTAGGGAAGAAAATGGATTGTATGTTCATTGTGGTAAGAAAAAGATTAAAATATTGTGGATTGTATGAAAAGATATTCACCTATAATGGCATTCTTAAGCATGACTAAATATACAAATCTCTTTATTATTATTATATTTACTTTAGATTCACAGCATACATGTGCAGATTTGTTATATAAATATATTGTACAATGGTAAAGTTTGGGCTTTCAGGGTAACCATCACCCAAATAGTGAATATCAGGCCAGCAGGTAATTTTTCAACCCTCAACCTCTCATCCATTCTTCCGCTTTTGGAGTTCCTAGTGAATATTATTTCTGTCTTTATGTCTACATGTACCTACTGATAAACCTCTTTAAAAGAAAAAAGTATTTATGAATTTTTATATTTATTCATTGAAAAATTTATAAAAGTCTACTGAAGACATAACAAAAATTACTTTACTGTAATTTATTTTTAAATGTATATACACAGAACTAATTAAAATTCCCTTATATTTATAAATATCCAGTAAATCTGTAAAATCCAAACAAATTTAGAAATTAAATACAAAGACTAAAAAACCAAAAACAGCAAATTAACTATATATGTTTGATATAATACATGATGCTGTTGTTGAAATTAAATCTCTTCATGTGTTTTATGTTAAATTAGCATTCCTCTTTTAACATGTAGCTTGTGATGTCTCAATTGTGTCATTACTTTCTGTTTTAAATCACTTGGCAGTCAATTAACCTTCATTCAGCAAAAAATGTATCTTCTATGTGATAAATCTCGTTTTTTTTTTTCTCATTAGCCAGGACAAATTAATGACGTATTGCCTGGTAGTAGCTCGATTGCTAAAAATCAAATTCAACCTGAGGCACTGCAGTCTCTAGTAATCTGTAAGTCACACAATTGATACAGAATATGCTTCTTTTAATTTCCAGGTTGTCTCAGAGATGAACATATATATTTAAAATTTTTATAGAAAACTCAGTTTGCTAAAATTATGTCCTGATACCTCCAGGTGTACCCAGACTCCATTTGGAGAGACTCTGCTACTGCTCAGATAACAAACCGTTTCTTAATCCTGGTTCTGTATGATCACAGTCAATTTGAACATAAGGAAGCTAAACAATAATATAATTTAACACTTATGACTCTGAGCCCTTGAGTTAATAGGAAAGATTATGAAAGGTTATTAGAAAAATGTAGAATATATAAAATAGGAGCTCCGTTGAATCCAGAGTATTTTCAGTAGAATAATCCAAGGAAATATTGCTACTTTAAAAAAACTTTTTACTTCTGATTGGCAAATCATAATTATATATATTTATAGAGTTCAATGTGATATTTTGATATATGTATAAAATGTGGAATGATCACATCAAGCTAATTAACATCTCCATCTTCCTTATCTGTCTTTTAAAATATTAAGATGTTTTAAATGTACACTTTTAGTTATTTCAAAATACATTGTTATTGACTATAGTTGCTCTATTGTTTAATAGATCTCAAGACCTAATCTCCTATCTGAAAGTTTGTACCTTTTGATCAACATCTCATTTCCTCTCCCCTATTTCACCCATCCTCTTGTAGCCACCATTCTATTCTCTACTACGAGTCCAATTTTTTTAGATTCCATATATAAATGAGATCACATGATATTTGTCTTTCTCTGCCTGACTTGCTTCACTAAGTATAATGTCCTATAGGTTCATCTACATTGTTGCAAATGATGGAATTTCTTTGGTTTTAAAGACTGAGTAGTATTCATTCCATCTACACATGTACCCTGCACATATACATACATGCCTGCATGTATATATATGCCTATATGTCCTTTGTTCAGGTCCTTTGCTCATTTTTAAATATTTGCTTTCTTGCAATTAGGTTTCTTACTGTATTAGTTCATTCTCACAGTGCTAATAAAAACATATCCAAAACTGAGTAATACATACATATATGCATGTATGCAGAGTACATGTGTGGGTTTGCATTATATATATATATACACACACACATATATATAACTCCATTATATATATACACACACACTATATAGTATATATATATATACACACACATATTTATACGCATATATATTATGTGTGTGTGTGTATATATATATATATATTCACATATACCACATTTTCTTTATCCATTCATTTGTTGATGGAGACAGATTCCATATCTTTGCTATTGTGAATAATGCTGCAGTGAACATAGGAGTACAGATATTGCTTTGACTGATTTTAATTACTTTGGGTATATGCACCTAGAAGCAGGATTATGGGATCATATGGTAGTTCTATTTTCAGATTTTTGAGGAATCTTCATGCCATTTTTCATAATGACTGCACTAATTTACCTTTCCATCAACTGCATACAAGATTTCTCTTTTCTCCACATCCTGTCACCAATTATTTTTTGTCTTTTTGGTAAAAACCATTCTAACAAGTGTGAGGTGATATCACATTGTGGTTTTAATTTGCATTTCCCTAGTGATAGTAATGCCGAGCATTCTTTCAAGAACCTTGAAAGGTTCTTGATAAGGTCATTGGTAGATCTTATTTTGAGAAGTCTGTGTTCAGGTCCTTTGCTCATTTTTAATCAGGTTATTTGCTTTCTTGCTATTAAGTTTCTTACTATATTAGTTCATTCTCATGATGATAATAAAAACATACCCCAAACTGAGTAATTTATAAAGGAAAGAAGTTTAATTGACTCACATTTCATCATGGCTGGGGAGGCCTCAGGATACTTACAATCATGGTAGAAAGGGAAGCAAACATGTCCTTCTTCACATGACAGCAGGAGGGAGAGCGAAGGGGGAAGCCCCTTATAAAACCATCAGATCTCATGAGAACTTACTTATTATCAGGAGAATAGCATGGGGGAAGCTGCCCTCATGATTCAATTACCTCCTACTGGGTCCCTCCCACCACATGTGGGGATTATGCGAACTACAAGATGAGATTTGAGTAGAGACACAGCCAAACCATCCATATCACTTATATATTTTAGATATTAATGCCTTTTTAGATATATGGTTTGTAAATATTTTCTCCCATTCGGTGGGTGGGTTATCTCTTCACTTTGTTAATTTTTTTTTCTGTGCAGAAACTTTTGGTTTAAAGTTACCCCATTTGTATTATTATTATTTTTCTTTTGCTGCCTATGCTTTTGGGATTATAGCCAGAAAATTGTTGCACAAACCAATGTTGTAGAGCTTTTCCCCTATGGTTTCTTCTAGTAGTTTTAGTTTCATCTCTTGAGTCACTGATTCATTTTGAGTTTATTTTTGTGTGTGGTATGAGACAAGGATCCAATTACATTCTTCTGCATGTAGATATCTAGTTTACTCAACATCATTTATTGAAGAGACTGTTTTTCCTCTACTGTATATTCTTGGCACCATTGTAAAAATACATGACAAACTCATAGCTAACATCATTCTGAACAGTGAAAAGTTGAAAGCTTTTCCTCTAAGATCAGGGACAAGACAAGGATGCCAACTCCACCACTTCTTTTCAAAAGAGCACTAGAAGTCCTAGGCAGAGTAATAAGAGAAGGAAAAGGAAGGTGGGCATGGTGGCTCATGCCTATAATCCTAGCACTTTGGGAGCTTGAGGCAGGGAGATCATGAGGTTAGAGACATGGATGAAGCTGGAAACCATCATTCTCAGCAAACTAACATATGAACAGAAAACAAAACACTGCATGTTCTCACTCTTAAGTAGGAGTTGAACAGTGAGAACACATGGACACAGGGAGGGGAACATCACATACTGGGGCCTGTTGGAGGGTTGGGGGCAAAAGGAGTGAGAGCATTAGGAGCAATACCTAATGCATTCAAGGCTTAAAACCTAGATGACAGGTTGATGGATGCAGTAAACTACCATGGCACATGTATACCTATGTAAGAAACCTGCATGTTCTGCACATGTATTCCATAAATTAAAGTAAAATAAAATAAAAATAATAACTAGAAAATTATCTTTATTCCTACTCATGTCATCTGTCAACCTGATATTTTATGGTTGGAGTGGAGCTTTGATAAGATATACTAATTCTAATCTATTTCATTTGGAATTCCCACCAAACACCCCCTGTGTTCAGGGACATGGGTTCACTAAAAAGAAAAGTTCTGAAGAATAACAAAACTTGCCAGATTCCATCAGGGATTTGAATAATCCTAATGAATTCTTTGAATTTGGGCAGAGCACTTCCATCCTTCCTATTTGAGCTTTTTAACAAGTGGGTACATTTCTCTATCTCTCTGTTTTATTTAACATCAAAAGTGTTAACATGCAAATGAACTAAAAATTACTGGTAAGGTGTATACAAAATGCTGTAGGTTATGTACATCAAAATTCCACATTTAAATCAAACTTATGACTTAGATAACTTTTGATATTTTAAGAAAAGACAAAAATTTAAAAAGTGGTCACAGGTCATCTATCTTTTTACATATTCACTGAACTAGTTAGTAAGCAATATTCTGGTATCTTAAGTGTGCATGTGTTGAGCACAATGTTATCTATTTATTTTATTTGAAATTTCATGCTCTGTTATACATCCTTGGGGGATTCTAAAAAGAAATTAAAAGAATGTGCATAGTGAAAATGATGATATACCGAGCAGGCACTAGGGCCTGCTTATGAGCATGTAATTATTCATTTACATACATTAATTTGTCTATTAATAGGTTTGAAGTCAATTAAAAATGCACTTTTATTACATGTCTAATTTATGCTCCCTTTGGAAAGTAAAATTATGATGGGGGTATCTTAGAGAATTTTAGTACCTGAAAGGGAATTCCATATATGTTCTTGAACCTGTAAAATAATGAAGTCAATTTGAATTTGGATCTGAAATTGATCTGCTAATGTCTGTGTAAATTCTAAACTAATGTAGAAGGTATCCATTGCTGCTGAAGGCTTGCTTAACTGGACTTCCAGATATTTGTGCACATATTTGTATTCCATATTTGGTGCTACATTATATATTTTCTGGTCTTGCTAAACCACAGACTGTGGCACCCTTATGCTACAATTGATGTTTATTTATTATGTCATTGGGAGACAACATATGTCAATGTGGTTAAAGCGTGTTCGCTCTAAGAAAGATACCCTGAATACAAATGCCTTCTCTTGTACTTATTACCCAGGTAAACTTAGATAATGAGATCATCATAATAATTATTACAAAGGACCATTGTAAGTATTGAATGAAATAGTTCTTAGTGTCTGGACTATGGAAATCTTCAAGAAATACTAGCTTCTGTTATTGTCGTTGTTATGAATCTGTCAGTTCCCATAAATGAAAAAAAGAAAATATTTCTTCCATAAGACTAAAGTGTGTTAGAAGAGCTGCTATGCACAAGTTGGTGAGTGATTAATAAATTGACCGTATTGTATAGAAAGAAAAAAATGAAGAAATAAGAAGAAATAGCATGACAGTGGTAGAGACAAGGGCTCTGCGTCTCCCCGCTTTGGCAAAACCCTGATGCCTTCAAGTCTAAAACATTCTGAAGGCAGAAAAACCAGACTGCTGGTCTCAGATAAAACCCACCCTTTCCCGACGGATTCTTTCTGAATAATGCCCACCTGTGCACTGGGAAGAGCAGGTGGAGCCTTTGAAAGTTCACTCCCATTTGCAGAGGGAGGAGCCTGGCCTCTTCTGTTCCTGGGTGGTGACCTGGGATTCCACTGGTGAGGTGGAGATCACTTTGCTGTGTTGTTTTTTCATTTTTCCTTTTTGCCCAATAAATTCCATTCCCCCTCACACTTCAAAGTGTCTGTGAGCCTAATCTTTCCTGGTTGTGTGACAAGAAGCTGGTCTTTAGCTGAAATAAGGAGAAAGTCCTACAACAGCAGCACATATCTCCACTCTACTGCTCATGCACAATTGAGGTCATAAGTATCATTTTGTGGTTATCTATATGTTAAGAGAAAAGAATAAGAAAAACTTCAGTGTTTTATTTTTAAAATGCACTTTTAAAGTACTAGCAGGATGATTGATTTTTCTATAAAATCAATTTTAAATTTATTAAAAAAATAAAATATAAAAATTATGAAATTTTACAAAATTTCTAAAAAAGAATTTTCTGTAAGCATGAGTAATGAGAAGTGTTACAACATTGCTTTTTGAAGTCAGTAAATAATCATGTTTATCTCTCCTCTCCCTCCAAATAGATTTCACATAAATTATTTGAAAGTATTTATGCATCATAATTACAGAGATTTCCAAAAAGAAATACTCCCTTCCCAAATTTTATCATCTTATTGCGTTGAAAATTTTATTCTGATAGTGTTTATCTAAGTATATGTTTTAAATAACATTATTCCTTTACTTCATTGGAAACTGACTGGAAATAATGAAATAGCTGGCAATTAATCTGCAATATAATCATGTTTAATATTCAAGAAAACAGTAATACATGTCATTCTGTGAAAGGAAATAAAGGGATTATTCCTATAATCATTTCAAACTACAGAGGTGCCAGTGGAATACTGGTTCTCCACAATTCTCACCAAAATAGAAGAATATTATGAAATTAGAATGGCAATGAAGGAAACACATTAAGAAACTAGTAACGTTTATTAAATAAGATGAACCTGAGCAGAATTATAAATGTAAACAGTAAAAGTATATTTAAAACATGTACTTCTCTAAAGTACTCTGCTCATCTTTCCTTCCCCTTACCTTTTGAAAAGATAATATTTAAATTTAACAAGGAAATAAAAATTGCATTTCTTCTAAGTTGTTGTGAAATGAACAAAACAAAACAAAAACCTTAAAGCAGAAACCACAGGACACTTGATCTTAGCCAAAAGGCTGAGAAACTACTAGAGAAGTGACATCTTAACAACATTGTATCTTGCAGACTTTGACTCTCCATTTATTTAGAGAGCTTAATATTTATACAATTATGCTTTTTGATCCATTTAGTTTTATCTCTACCATCATATATTGTGATTTTTCTTTTACATTCTGTATTGTTTCTGGTCTTTTTCTAAATTTATTTTCACCTTCATTTTATTTTTCTAATAATTTGGATATTAAACACTTCAGAATGTTTTTCTAATCATGTCTCATCCTAGTCACAAAGAATATGAAGTAAAGAGATCTTAGAATATTTGGTTCTAATTGTCCCTTTCCTAGAGTGCATGCTGCTCTGCTCTCTGCCTCCATTTTTAAATTTTTATCTTAAAATTTTAATCCCATATATTAGATGATATTATTACTGTTTAAACCATAATTTTAAAAAAGATTTTTACTAATATCTCCTTTCTCTTTTACCTCCATTCCTTTCTCATCTTTGCTTTGCATCTGAGATATTTTGTGCATTTTAGCTCTTATTCTTGTTCATGGAATTCTATCAGTTTTCAGAGGATTGTCTTGGAAGTTTTCCTCCAGACTGAACTTGTATTTGCTTCTGCCAGTATTTAGATTTAAAGCAAATGGAATTCCAGCTTAAAATACTCAGTTTTTACACTAAAAGTCATAAAAAGCACATGAACTTAGTGTCCAAAGTTGTGTGAGCTTGTCGTGGGGTCACATTCTCAAAAGAAACACATTTCCTTTCTACTTAAGGCAATACCAAGATAGATAGGTTTTCTTGAAGGTTGCCTCTTTGTATTGTACTTTGTTTTACTCTTTTTATAGGGGTGAAATATTTTGAAGATCCCCTGATTATGTAAGACTTCCAACTGTATTCTTACCCCACTACAAGCAAGGCATTGTATCATATCTTCTTGCATGTTTGTGATTATGAAAAAAAAAAAAAGACCTAGTCTACCTGAGCCAATAAGTATTCCCCAGTGCTTCTTTATCAATCTCCCCAAATTGCCATTTTTAAGCACAGAATGTTTTCTTATTTTCTTGTGAGCTAATCTATGCACTTAAGGATGTTTTATAACTATTTGGGCAGAAGGGAGCCAGAGGGCCAAGGGTTGAAAAACTAATTATTGAGTACTATGCTCACTACCTGAGTGATGGGTTCAGTCAGATCCCAAACCTAGCATCACACAATATACCCCTGTAAAAACCTGCACATGTACCCCCGAATCTAAAATAAAGATTGAACTTCTTTCTAAAAAAAAAGATTTCATGCAGCGTTAAAAAATTTGTATAGCTGGGTGTGCTGGCACATACCTGTAATCCCAGCTACTAGGGAGGCTGAGGCAGGAGAATCGCTTGAACCCAGGAGGTGGAGGTTGCACTGAGCCGAGATCATGCCACTGCACTCCAGCCTGGGCTAAAAGAGTGAAACTTTGCCAAAAAAAAAAAAAAATTATTGTAAAAGAGCTCAGTATAAGCATTCCATAACACTTTTGCAAATGGAATTCAGTGTACCTGATTTCAATATAACTGCTGTATAGCTTCAAGGAGACAAATTTAGAATTCACAGTACTAATTTTGTAGTAAATCCCCTGGGAAAGGGCAATTTATGCATTTGGAAGCCAGGTACAACTCTTAGAGATCTGGCAATATTCAGATGTTCAAAAGAGATCAGTAACACAGTAGTCAGACATTTGTTTCTCATAAATAAAATAGAAGCCAATAACCAGTTGAAATACAACATGATAAGATATTGTTAATATTTTCATTGAAACATTTATTTTGTTACTTTTAGTCATTTATTTTTGTATTCCTTAAAGTGTGGAATCTATAGAAGAATGATATATGTATAATTTGGTACAAGACTTAAAAGTATTCTTAGTGGTTTCTATAGGATTGAATCATAGTAAAATACCTGCACCTCCCAAACACATATAGATTTTGTCTTTGTTTTAATGTTTCTGTTGCATCAATTAATTCTTCACTGGTCTTTTTATATGTTCTACCACATCTTTTTTCTTTTGTTATAAGTGTGTCTCAGAGTACACGTATTCTCTCTTTTATTTGTATTGTTGCTTTTGTGTCTTTGTACCTTTCTTCCTGACTCCCTCTCCTTTCTTCTCCCTTCCCCCTCCTTCCCCCCTCCCTCCCTTCCTTCCTTCCTTCCTTCCTTTGCTTCTTTCTTTCTCTGTTTATATGGTTCATGTTTATTTGTAGGGCATGGCTGCCTTTGAAAATATATTGAATTGAAGAACTCATGACTCAGAAAGCTCCACAAATGACTAGCCACTAAATTTGCACACGTTTATAGAAGAACAACAAACCTACTGAATTATTGTTTCCAGTCCCTGAGTAAGAACCTATGGAATCAAAGTCACATTCTTTTGATTTTCACATACAAAACTCCTCCGTTCACTCTTCTTACCCATGCCCTTTGTGTTGAAGCCAACCATAGTGATTCTATTGGGTTATCTTGAATTTCAGGGAAATGGACATGCCTCATAAATAAGTTTAACATAAAAATAAATCAGTAAATAAAAGCATGAGGACACATTTACTTGATTGGTGACATGTGGCTCCTGGATTTCTGTGGGGTGTTCAGGTCCCAGTGGTTTCTACCAACTGCATGAAAGAGGCCCAGTGACACAATCAACTTGAGGTGGAGAGGGTGGAAAAGCAACACAAAGCAAAAGCTTTCCCTTGAAGATTCTAGATAAACTGTAGCTCAAAAGAAATCCCCATATTTATAGTGTCAACTATTATTGGTAATAATATAAAAATAATAGAAACTTCAAGAAGCTTTTCCAACAGTGATTTTCTAAACATTCTGCTTTAATCTTTCTATCTCCTTTCACATCAGTGTCCTTCAGCTGTCTGACCTGCAACATAGCAAAAGCCAGTCAATATTGTCAAGCTCAGCAAATGGTTTTTGTATGCAGAAAACAATTTGGAATTATTCTTCAGTGTTGGCTGCCAGCCATTTCATCGTATAGTTTGGGCCTATGCTCCTATTTAGTTTACTCATTTCATAAAGCACAGCCCTTGGGTAAAGAATTTTGTTTGATGCCTCAAATGAGAAAAGCTGCTTGCCTGAATAAGCCCCTCTATGCCCTTGATGTTATATTTCTAAGGCAATATAGCAACCAACCCCAAGATCTTACTTCTTTAGGATTTGTGAGGCTACTCAACCAAGTTATTTCATATTCAGTGTCAAAATGTACTATTATTGCCATCGAGTTTTTCATATTAAATATATATATATTTGCATTTTTAGTAGGGTTTGCTTAATTCTTAAGCGATTCCTTATGTTTAAATCTCAGGGATATTCATAAAGTTGAAGATAAGTTTGTTGAAGGTTGTTACAGAATTCATATATAATTTGGTTGCTGCAAACAAACTCTTTGCAACGTTACCATCTGAAGGATTTTCTTTGGAACTATGTACATAAATAACATAATTTTTATTCTCTGTAATATTTTGTATCATTGATTTTTTTCAACCTTCATAGAGTATGAAATCTAACATTTAACTTTTTAGAATTAACATATCAGAGTAATTTTGCCTACAGTGTTTCCTGTCTCTGGCAGGATAAAGATCAAAGTCAAATTCATTTTTTTCAAAATGTATGTAACAGCTATAGTTGAGTCTTTGTTTTTCAGGTATACTGTATTAAGAAGGCAATTATTCTTTACCACTTAAAATTCATACTTTCTACTTCATTATCAAGATTACACCAATACTGCCATTTAAAAGACATTGTTGGTGTCAAAATTTGGATTCTAATGTGCCTCTGCTTCTGGCTTATATTTTGCCTGTGCAGTAAAATAGCCCATCTTACTGTCTTTCATCACTCTCATCGAACTTAGGTACAATGATGAGAAATCGAAGAACAGGTAGATGCGATTAGTATTTGACTATCCTACATATTCAAGTTCACAGAGATCTCCAGCATATCAGGAAGGACAGTAGTCCTCTCTGCTTTGGACATGAAAGTCTGCCCAACTGTGTTAATCATTTTGCCAATTGGCTAGGTACAATTAAGTAGTGCTTTTGTCATATTCATTGATTCCCTTGAAAAGTAGTAATTAGGCTTACTGGCTTAAAGTAAGGAGAAAATGTTCAACTTTATTTATAGAAAGTTTAATTTTTCTCTGATTTGTGATCTTATGCTTTATGCCTATTTGTATGAGGATTCAAACTCAGGTCAAAGTGATCAATTGAACAAAATTATAATTTAAGAAAGAGCATGAAGGAGTTGATATTCACTCTTGATTTCTAAGAGTTGTTTGGGAACTGATTTACAGTTATTACAATATAGCAGTATTTAATTTGTGTTAGTTTGGAATTTGGAGTTTGCTAGTTGATAAAGTTTGACTTGTCATTAAAGACACCAATCCTGTGAAAACTATGTTAAGCTGCACAGTAAGTGTTCCAGGGAGCAAAGTGCCTGATTAGCACAGCAATTCCTTAAATCCCTGAATAGTCAGAAATAACCTGCTCAATAATACCAGGCCCCAGTCAATACCCTCTGGAGGCTTTTTCCCATTAGTAGATGTGATCATGAATTTTAGCATGGACAGTTTTTACCATTGTCTTATTTTCCATAAAGATTAATTGTTTCATGTGATTTGTGCTCCACAAACACAAAAAGAGAATATCCTGGAAACAGAGAAGTTGTGGCATCCTGAACAAAGAAGCTGGAAATTTAGACTATTCATAGATAAAAATAACTTGGAGATACATTATTATAAATCTGAAAACAAAACTTAACTCAAGCTGGGGAATGAGCTTTTCATCCCTGGTGGCTATTGCTTTTTTTCCTTCCTGGGGTTACTGATTTGCAGTGGTGAGAACATCTCCAGGCATTTGAGCAGGTGTGAATAAAGTGGAATGGTCTATGTCAGGTTTGCCAGTTCTGATCGCTCACCAAAATAAACTCCCTTGAATTCTCAGAACAAATATAGATGTAAACATTCCTTCCTAACAGAACTTAATTTCAATAGATTTGTCTAGTCCTTTTTCTTTTAATGTTGTACTTATACAAAAGAATGAGTCAATCCAAAAGCCATTTAAAGCCCAGATGTTAATTTTCCAGATTTTTACTATATAAACAAGAGATATTTCTAAAGAGGTGGCAGAGGAGGCATCTTCATGGTCTTTAAGAATCCCAGCACTTTGGGAGGCTGAGGCAACTGGATCATCTGAGGTCAGGAGTTCGAGAACAGCCTGACTAACTCGGTGAAACCCCAACTGTACTAAAAAAAAAAAGACAAAAAATCAGCTGGGCATGGAGGTGCATGCCTGTACTCTCAGCTACTCAGAAGGCTGAAAAAGGAGAACTGCTTGAACCTGGGAGGTGGAGGTTGCAGTGAGCCAAGATCATGCCATTGCACTCCGGCTTGGGCAACAAGAGTGAAACTCCTTCTCAAAAAAACAAACAAACAAACAAAACCTCTATTCTCAGAAATGAGCTTAAGATAGCAAAAGATAAACAAAAGCCCCAAAACTTCATAGGAAAACTCTCCAGTTGTGTTTTAAGATGAAACTCACCTACTGGCTTGACACATTCAGGATGAAAAGCGTGCTGATGCATTTCAGACTCCTGGACCTTTCAGACTGGCTGCCTGGCATGAAAATTCCCACTCTCTGGATGATGGATGACAAAAGAGTACCCAAGAAGATTACAAGGTCAAGCTCCCAAAGACATAAAACAAGATAGGAGAGGAACTTCCTCTGGTTTTTGTTTCAGAGAGCTGAAGCACAGTTTGTAACTGAGCAGTCTTGCAGGGCCAGCTTGAACAGCAGGCTTACAGGGGACCTAGGCCAGCATTCTATCCTATGGAACCCTCCTCTTCATAACAGAATGGCACCGATGGACAAATTCATAGCACAAAGTTTGCGCTATTGCCTGAGACTTGGCACCCAAATCCCTTTTCCCATTAATCAAAACCTTGCAGAGGAGACAAACTGATTTTTACTGTTATTTCAATGGTTTGCATGGAGAGAGCGAGGCCAAAAGCCTGGCTGGTAAGAAATTTGTAATCTTTTGCTGACTTGCCAGATTTCTGGCTTCTTTTTCTCTGATCAGCTTTGGTGACCTTGCTCATTGTACCATAGCTCTGGGGGCCAACAGCATTATAAGAGAACATCTTTCTCCATTTTATGGAACCATAGGCAAAAGTCTCTCATTTTTCAACATGCCACCCAATGGGCTGCATGGTGGAATGAGGTGTGGAATTAAACATGCAAAAAGGAAAAACGGATCAGGATGTGAGCAAGGCAAACTCTGGACCCATGTGTTATCAATTCTCTCCTTACAGAGATAGTACCCAGAGTTAGTAGGCTCACATGCTCAAACAAAGAGATGGCAGAAAAGTTCATAGGCTTCCCTTCCTCACAAGGTGTGGCAAAGAGAGGGAAAGTACCTAGAAGACTTAAAAAGGTTACAGAGTCCTACCATCTGAACTGAATGGCTATTTCAATCCATCCTGCATGCATGTATGTTCAGGCTGTGCCAATTGACCAGTCCCACACAAATGTCTATTCAGGTTGAGCCTGAAGTCAATGAAAAGTGAACAAAGAGAAGGTGGAAGGAAGAAGAAAAAAGAAAGACAAAATATATATGGGACAGAATAAAAAGAAATGCATTGTTTGCATGTTGGGGCTTGGTGAGGAGTGTCTGGGAGGCTAGAGGAAAACTCTCCAGTTGCCATGAGGCTGAGTCAAAGATTTAGGCAGCTGCCTGTCTGCCACAAAACATGTATGTCTGGCAGTTCTGCTGGCTCATAAGCCTCCCCCTTCTTTGGACATGGGGGAGAAAAATGCTCCCCATGTCTTGCGGTCCTGCCAGGGCCACTAGAGAATCTATTACAGACCACAGGCTCTTTGGTTCTCCATGTAATGGAAATTAACATGAGGCCAAGCAGATTTCCCAGAGAAGCCTTTTATTTCAGGTCTTGTGCTCAATCACAAGGAGATGAGGCACAAAGCTCTACCGGCTGACTTTCTGGAAAAAAAAAAAAGTGTATTTTTTTTTTTTTTAATTTAAGCACAAGAATTGACATCAGGGGTAGGGTATGCAGGCTGGGCTGGGCAAAGCATGGGAGGGGTAGGGTGTGCAGGACAGCATATCTGGCTGTGATGGTTATCTTGAGTAATGGGACACCTGGTGGTCTGGTTTATGGCAATAAGGCTGTAACCACTTGTCCAGGATTCCTTCTCAAGGCAGGACACTCTACAACCTTGGTTCAATTTTGGATCTCCTAAGGCCAGTGTCACAGGTGATCAGTGACTATCTAGGCCAGTGGTGTGGGTGTAGAAAGGCAGATTTATTAGAGAAAGTATGAAAATATGTTGTAAGGGAGAAATGGGCAGGTCAGCAAAAGAGAAGCTGACTACAAAGAGACAAAGGTGTGCTGGGGATTTTATAGAATGGTGCTTGTTCTCAAGAGTGCTATGTGCAGTACTGATAACACTGAGGTTGCAGTGAGCTAAGCTAACTTACATTTTTCTATCACTTAGGGTCTGGTGATATCTAGGCATAGGAAGATTATAAGCTATTTGAGCAGGAGGGTTTTCTTCATGGACCATGAAGAAAAGCAGACTTATAACTTACCTGCTTTCTCTTTTGGCGTTCCCTTTGTCCTACCAGCCTTTCCCCCAACTTCCCTCCATTTGGGACTCAAGAGCCAGTTTCTGCAATTCTTTAAGTAAAAAGCATGGTTAAACATTATGAGAGCACAGAAAAAAATGGCTATTTTCTTTGTCTGACTAAAGCCTTGGTGTTAGTGGGTACAGTATCAGTAAGGTACTAATGTGGGTTTTGTGAAAAGAAGAAGGAAAAAAATACATAAAGGAGGAGCTGCACTCCACTCCTATCTCACAGGCTCTCGTCCTCATGTCTCCTTTGCTCTCTCAGCCTTTAATACTACTATATTATAAAGTAATTTTGAACTTATAAGTAAATAGACAAGTCACCAGTAAAGGGAAAAGTAAATATGGTACATGGGACTTTGTGGCTAATAGGAAATAAATTGTAAGTTTTCGTTTTCTTAGTAGTTTAGATGCCAAAAGCATAGGTTATTAATTTTTACCCATCCGTTTAATAGTATTTTTTTAAGAGAACACTTTAAACATTTGTGAAACACAATTTTTGAACAAAAGTAGTCATGCCTAAGACAGAAGCCACCTGTAATGATAATTCTTTTCTGATGTTCTTTCAGGATTCTAATTTACTACCAGAATTCTGTTTTGTAATTGCTCTTAAAATCACAAATTTTTAGTTTCCACTAGCTAACTTGGAGAATCACACATTTTCTTCTTAACTTCTCTCTTAATTCCTCCCATAAAGTTCCTTATTTTTATTTTATTTTTAGTACTCTTAAGTCTACCTTGTCAGTTTGTAGATAAACTTTATGCTTTATGTTATCAGAAAAATATAATGTAATACCTGGAATTGATCAGATAGCTCATCTGGTCTATTTTCCAGATCAAAAAATCCAATAATGGATGTTACCTTGCCCAAACTGACAGTTATATAACGAAGAAACAGAGTAAAACCAAGTCTTCTATTTCTAATCCAAAGCTTGTTCTACCACATTATATTAATTTTTCCCCTATCATTAATAGGCTGTAGCAGATAGTCTGCTGTATCAATTATTCAATTACTTCATGCATCTATTGAACATCTATTATGTGATAAGAATGTGCACTCTGTATTTGTGCCACATAATTTAATTTTTGGACATGGAAAATAGCTACTATTCTCATTCTTATTTTTACATATAAACAATTTTATACAATTCAATTAACCAGCTCAAGGTCACTATAATTATTGAGTGAATTGTTTACAGTAAAATAAATGGTACAAATGAATCAGTGTCTGTGTTATTCATGTATCTTTTAAATTACTTGTAGGTAGAATCAGAAAAGTAATCTTATTAGTCTGTTCTCACATTGCTATAAAGAAATGCCTGAGATTGGGTAATTAAGAAAGAAAAGAGGTTTAATTGGCTCACTATTCCACAGGCTGTGCAAGAAGCATGGTACTGACATCTGCTTGTACCCAGTGGTACAAGCTAGCAGTGCTGTGAGGTAGGCAGTTTGTTATTAGTGACAACAGACAACTCTCCTTTCTTTATTCTCTCAATCAACAGTCCTCATTTCCTTCTTTTTTTTTTTTTAGATATCGCTTTCTATTTATTCTGCTACTCTCAATCTTAGCAAACGTCTTCCTTTGAAAGATTTTCTTGGTTTATTTTACACTCCAGTGTAGAAAGCTAAGAATTTATTGTACTTACTCCACAGAAACATTTGCTTTTTTTAAAAAAGACAATGTCCCTTTCGAATTAAGCCAAAGAGATAAAGTTTAAACTACAAGAGTCCCGGTTTCTGCAAACTTGTAAATAGGAGAACTGGAAACTTTTTAATTAAAATAACTCATCATATATATATAAGTAAATGGATACTTTTCCTTTTATTCATTAGTTGTCTATTTACATATATATGTAAATTATATGTATACTATGTATAACCATATGCATATATGGTCATATTATGTATATGGTTATCCTTGCTCAAAATTATACTCTCAAAGATATAGCAATCTATAGTGACTCTTAGTGTTATTCTGCTTATTGGCTTTCCACAAATGCAACACATTATCATAATAACAATTTTCATTACACACAGAGGTTCTTAAGTGGGACCTCAACCTGTGTTTTAGAAGTTTTAGAATATCTATGCAGCTTAAAGGTACCTCCTAAAAAATATTTAGTTTTCCTCAACATTTTTTCCCCATATTCTTTTAAAATCACTGAGGAGAAGGGAATTGGCAAGAACATTGCATATCTGACATTTTAATCTTTTGGGGGCTTTTAAAAGTGCCAATTTTCTTCTCAGTTCTGCAGACTGAGAATGTGAATAATGTGCTTTCTACCATTGTATTCATGTGGAAAATATTCCATTACAGCACAATCTTTTGAATATTTTTTGTATTAATACAGTTTTTGCTGGTACTCTTTAGTACTCAGGTATTAACTAGTGAAGGAAAAGAGGCATTGCTTTTTTTAAAAAAACATAAATGGAGCCTTAATTATGTACTCATGCAAATAAAATTTTTCATAAATTTTAAGTAGTGCACTTCATGTGTGATAATCTTATATTTCCCATGAGGAACTTTAAGATAAAGGAAAAACAGTATGTAAATGACAAGCCTGACAGGGCTTTGGGAATTGAGGTAAGGCTAAACTGAAGGAAAAGGGGGAAAGAAAAAATATTTTAAAAACGTAAAAGAAAAGAAAGAATAAAATATTAGGAATAGAGTTGTGAGATAAACTAGATGACCAGGGACATCAACTTCTGCCTTAGTATAGACATAGGTTTCATAGAGCAAAGGCCAAACATGGACAGAAAAGTCTGTGATCCCCTTGGTCTGGAGCAAGATTTAGATTGAGACAATCTAGTGTCCTGTACATATTTCTGTAAGAAAAGTACTTTAAAGTACTTACATTCGTTTGTTTGTTTTTCTTTAAACCAAAGACCTACTTGGCTGATTCAATACCTAGGTGAAGCTTGGATTTAATTAAAAGTGTCCAACCAGTGGTAGGGGAGAATCACATCTTCAAGACCAGTAGGGAGTTTCAGAGAGCAATCTATATTTCCCAAGGATTTAGAAGGCTATGATTAGAAGATTTATTTCCCAGAGGCAGATAAACAGAGAAGCAGCGAAGGGAGGACATGAAAATAGAACCTTCTCTGCTTGACTTTTAAAAACTAGTTAAAACATTTACCTGGGTTGGCCAGATTTGTTGACAGTGAACTAAATGTATGGGAGGCTAAACAGAAGTTCTACAAATTTGGATTGTTCGCAATATTTGGTTATTAGCTGCAGTAAACATTTTTGTACCTATCTTTCGGTGAAGAAATGTACTGAATATTTACCTAAGAATGAAATTGTTAGGTTCTATTAAGGAAATGCTATGATATTTAAAACATATTACCTCAAACCTCACCATTATGCAATATATCCATGTAACAAACCTGCACATGTACTCCCTGAATCTAAAATAAAGTAAAATAATAAAACACATTGACTCCATTAGTTCATGTGTTTAGGCTATTATGCCTTAGGCTACTTTGTCTTATTGTTTTCACATTTTACTTCTACATATATTTAAAATTCCATGTTACTGTCATTTTCCAGGTAGTTAATATTAGTCACATTTACCCTTCCTATTGCATCTTATTCTATCTTACATTTTCATATTTCTGGAGGAGCTCATTTTCTTTCTGCCTTATAAACTGCTTTTAGATTATCTTTCAGTGCAAGTCTGCTAAGAAAAAGTTCTTTCAGTTTTTGCCTAAAAAATGCCTTTTTGCACCATCATTTTGGAATAATACTTTCTCTAGTTGTAGAATTCAATGTTGGCAGTTATTTTCTTTTAAAACTTTAAAGATGTCATTTCATTGTCTTTCATCTTCCACCATTTCTTGACAGGTTAGCTGTCAAACATGTTGATGCCTTTTTTTCCCCCCAGAGTTAAGTGTCTTGTTTTCTGCATGTTTTTCGGTGAATAGCAGGAAATCAGCAAGTATAAAGAAGACAGTAGGTAGCAGAGAGTCTGACATACTTAAGAAATGGAAAGAAGAAAAGGGTGGTTGTGTGTAGTGAGTGAGGAGGGAAGTAGATGAGGGGTGTTTGGAGAGGATAAAAGGGATCACAGTATGCAGGACCTCACAATACATAGTAGGGAGCTTGACATGAGTAATAGGAACTAATTTATATTTCAAGAATATCATACTTGCTGTTGTATGAAGAATGGGTGGCGGAGTAGTGTAAGACCAGAAAAGAAAGACAATTGAAGAATTTTAGAATCTGTCGGCCCAGTTTGAGAGTGGCAGAGATGGAGATGGAGGCCTGCACAAATTCAAGCCTATTTTAATGTGAGAATTGACAGATCTTATACATGTGCTTGGATATGGGGCTTATTAGAAAGCGATGAATTAAATTTTGATTCTGGATTTTGGTTTGGTCATCCAAGTGGATGATGGTACCATTTACTGAGATATGTAAGGTTGAAAGAAGCAGGATTATGAGTAAGGTAGAGATCAATAGTTCCCTTTGCAGAACATGAAGTTTTAGATATATCTTAGGCATTTAGGGGGTGATATTTAAACATATCTCATTTGTTGCTTAATATTGAAATCAAGTCCAGAGTTATAGATGGATTGGGATGGAAGTATGTCTACTGGTTTGCTAAAGAGAAGGAAATAATCTCTGTATACATTGGGAGCCCATTTTCAATTTTTTAAATGTGGCATAAATAAAATGTTTTGAAGAAAATATTTAACTTCTTCATTTATTGGGTACTATGCAGACATTAAAAATTCAACAGGTATTGCTAGAGAATTTAAGTGAGAAGATTTTGGATTATTTTTTACTACCATTATAATTTTAGTTCAGTTTTCATTGGTGTCTCAAATAGTCTGCGAATAATGAGTTGTCTTCTTTTCCCAATATCGCTCTTAAATGAATTAAATCAAAAAATTCTGAGCTTTAAAGGATTAATTTTGTAGATGCCTAGGACAAAAAGTACATTTGAGACATTCACCATTCCTTAGAAGGTCATATCGAACAGATGAGTAATTTAGAATATTTGATTATATTTAATTTTATGAGAGAAAAAATCTATACAATGAGAGTTTGGTGAAAAAGTGCCATGAATGTGATGATATGGGAAAAACATTAGTTACCACATCCAGCTATGTTTATGTGTCTCATAGGGTTTTTTTGATGATCACTCAAACTCAATATCTAGTTTGTGACAGCTTGTATTTGTCGATTTTATCAGCTCTTTAGCAAATTTAATTCAATAATTCCATGTAAATTACAGATACAATGAAAATCTCCTGGTTTGTTTAACTCTTGACTTATTTTTAAAATATTTAAAAATAGAGGTTTGAAACTTCTTTTGGTTGCGTAAATGATTCCTAGTGTTTCTTTTTTTTATAGAAAGTCGGGTAGCTGAGGCATTTGTGAGGTAGAAGTCAAAATTCATTGTCTCTTTAAAATGTGAGATTCTTGGTTTTGGTATAGGTATTACTTAAGTTGTAAACTTCAGTTAGAAATGTAGACTAAATAGTGTTTGCAGTTGGTAAATGGTTAGGACTTTAAAGAGAGATTTATAGACAAGGTTGCATACAGGCATTATTAGTGAGAGGTGGTAAAATAAAGTGATTACCTTTCTCAAGTGATTTACTCTGTTATATATGCCTTGTGTTGATAACATTAAATAATTTGTTTATAAAAGCAAAGTTATTCCCTATAGAATACATTGTGATACATCAATTAGAATAATGTAGAAATACCCTGAGATTTCAGCTGGGAATGGTGATCCTTTCCAATAAACATTTTAAATTCAAGAACTCTGATCTATGTTTGAATACCTTTACTAGATGTGCAAGCCTGAAAAATGTACTTGATTTCTCTCTGAGTAAAACAAGAATAATAATAAGTGGCTTGGCATGGTGGCTCACATCTGTAATCCCAGCACTTTGGGAGGCAGAGGCAGGTGGATTACCTGAAGTCAGGAGTTCGAGACCAGCCTGGCCAACATGGTGAAACCCCATCTCTACTAAAAATACAAAATTAGCCGAGTGTAGTGGTGCATGCCTGTAATCCCATGTACTTGGGAGGCTAAGGCAGGAGAATCACTTGAATCCAGGAGGTGAAGGTTGCAATGAGCCAAGATTGTGTCATTGCACGCCAGCCTGGGTGACAAGAGTGAAACTCCATCAAAAAAAAAAAAAAAACAGGAAGAAGAGGAAAAATATCTCCCCAGATTTTTCTGAGGATTATAAGAAATATATATAATATATTAAGTACCATACCAGGCACATCCATTAAAGGAATTTAATATTATCACAAATGACAAAATTAGAACAAAGTAAACAATTAAAATTTATTTCTATTAAGAATTTTATTTTACTTGCTGATTAGCAAAAATTGCTCAGTAAATAGTTATTGAAATCTTACCATGTACTTAGCACTTACATAGGAGTTAGAGCACACAAAAATTATTTAATTAAGATCTGAGGGGAGGATTCTGGGAGGAAGGCAGTGTAGGAAGCACCAGTATTCTGTCTTCTCACCTAGATTACAGTGGCAGAATCTGTCTATTGTAAGTGTTTTTGGAATTCTAGAGCCTATAAAAAGCTTGCAACTTACAGAAAATCTTGGATGCAAATTGAGGTTAATTTCAGTCAATTCCAGTGCTTAGCACAATCGCAATTACTCATCTCCCAATCCATGCCATATGGTAGGAAGCTGTGCATTCATTTCTGGGGCAACTTACACGTAGTTTGGAAGAGCCATCTTGGGCAAAAGGACCTTGTCTTCCAAATAATGGGGATCTGTGCCCTGATAGCTGATGGCTGCTTGTTATCACAGAAATATAGACAAAGAGGCAATGGCTGTTGTTTTTCTACCTTCATTCATGGTTACATGCCTCTCATCTAGCTAAAGTTACATCCAGAGGATTTAAAAGACTGGCATCCTTTATCCTTTCCTTCATTTTTCTTTCCCCCTTTTTGGGAGCCAGCTATTAAAGAGAAGGACATTTAAAAACAACCACATACACAGAGAAATTAAAGTCACTGTGCATGTCAAAAGAAAGGTGCAAGCTAAGAAAAGACCCAAGAACACTTATAGTTAACACATTAGTTTGATTCTCAGCAAAAACAAACAAACCAACAATTTACAACAATCAAAACAAAACAACACACACACAGACGCACACACATCCAGCAAATCCTTGAGGCTGGTGAAGAATCTGATATCTAGAATTATCATGGTAATAAATTTGAATGTCTGGCTTTTAACAGAAAATCACAAGGCATACAAAGAAACAGGAAACTGTGGCCCATTCAATGAAAAACAAACTAACAGTAACTGTCAGTGAAAGGGGCCAGATGATGGATCTATTAGATAAAGACTTGAAAATAACTGTCTTAAACACACTGAAAGCCAGACATGGAGAAAGTCAAGAAAATAATAATGATAACAAAGTTAAAACACCAATAAAGGAATAAAAAGCTAAAAATAAGAAGCCACAAGAAATTCTGGAGATAAAAAGTGCAATAACTAAAATGAAAAAGTCAGTAGAGTGATTGAAATGAATATTTGAGCAGGCAGAAGGCTCAGTCAACTTGAACATAGGACAATAGATACTACTGAATCTGAGGAACAGAAAGAAAAAAGATTAAGGAAAACTGAAGAGAGTGTAAGGGACTTGTTGAGCACAATTAGAACAACATATACATGATGCGAGTCCCAGAAGAAAAAGTTAGAGAAAGTGGAGGAGAGAATATTTGAGGAAATAATGTCTAAAAGCTTGCCAAAACTGATGAAAGATATAAACATCTAAGAAACTCAACAAACTCAAATTTTGACAAATCTGAAGAGAACCATATCAAGACACATTTTGATCAAATTATCAAAAGCCAAAGCCAAATAGAGCATCTTAAAAGTAGCAAGAGAGAAGTAACTTGTCACATAAAAAGACTACTCAATAGAATTTTCAATAAATTTCTCCTCAGAAATTTTAATGGTCAGAAGGCAGTGGGCTGATATATTCCAATTGCTAAAAGGAACAACAAAAATAAAAACAAAAACTGTCCACCAAGAATCCTATGTCTGGCAAAACTGTCCTTCAAAAGTAAGGGAGAATAAAACCATTCCTAGATAAACAAAGGCTGAGTGAGTTTCTTACTACTAGGTCTACTCTGCTCTGAAGAAATACTAAAAGAAATCCTGCATGTTGAAATGAAAGGACACTAGATGGTAACTAGTAGCCATATGAAAAAACAAAGATCTCAGTAAAGGTAAATGTGTGGGCAATTATCAAATGTAGTATTGTAAAAATGGTTTGTGACTCAATTTTTTGTTTTCTACATGACTTAAAAGATGACTTTTGCTTAAAAGAGCAGTTATCAATCAAAAAGCTACTCTTATTTTAAAAATTGTATGTAACTTCACATTTTGTTTTTATAGTTTAAGAAATTAAAATGATTGGCTTATTTTCAAACACAATGTATAGAGATGTAATTTTGTGACATTAGTAATAGAGTAGGAACAGAGATGTAAGGTAACAGAGTTTGTATATGATAATGAAGTTAAGCTGATATAATTCAAATTAGAATGTTATAACTTCAGAAAATTCTGACATATGCTGTGATATAAGCCAGTTCCAAATGCCAAATATTGTATGATTCCACTTATGTGAGCTACTTACAATCACAGAAACTAGAGACAGAAAGTGGACTGCTGGTTGTCAGAGGATAGGGGAATGGGGATATATTATTTAATATATATCATGTTTCACTTTGGCAAGATAAAAAGCCTTCTGGAGATGGATGGGTGGTGATGTTTGCACATTATGAATGTAATTAATATCACTGAGCTGTATTTTTAAAGATGATTAAGATTATATGTATATTTTAATTATATACATATAATTTTAATTATATACATATAATTCAATTATATGTATATTTTGCCACAATTGAAAAATTTAAAAACATTTTAAAAGATTTTTTAGAATGCCTCTTCAATTAAACTCAAAATGAGTTGCAATCTTGTGGTTTCCCTTTAAAGCTGTATACAATTTGAAAAAATGATTACTTTTAAATTTTAAAAGATATATTATTATCTTAGAACTTCAAGTTTCATAGAATTTGGTGACCTAATTGCTATTGAAGAAATGCCTAGACGAAGTTAACACATATGATTTCTATTATCAATATTGGTAAGTGACAATTGCTAATCTCTTCTAAACTAACATCACACTTTTTAAAAAGTTAGAATAGAGCTATTATTTTTCTTGCACATTAATGTGTTTTTGAGATTTTAAATAATAAATTTCTCTACATCTTTGCAAAATAATATTTATTAATGAACCCCATGCTCAGTACATCTCAAAAGGCTGATAGAAATATTTTTAATAAAATGTTTTTGGTTTTTTCAAAGTAGATATGCCTGTAAGAATATGTTGAGCCTGTAAATATCATCCATTATGAGAATACAAGTTGAAAATAAATTTTAAGAATCTTCAGTATAATAATGATTCATTTTTTTTCTAATTTTAAGTATCAAATACCAATCTATCTTTTCACTAAGAAACCAAAACCTAAAAAATAAAATGGGTGTGCTGAAATAAATGATGCTTTACTGCTGTAAATCTTATTTCAAGGGCTAGTAAGTCTTTGTGCCTAAGACTACTTCATGACTGAAGACAAACAATTTTGATACATCAGAGTTCATCTATAATCCTTTCAGGGAAGCAAAACCATGACACTGAAAGAAAGATGAGAACAATTTAAATGAAGTTCTCAGATTATGTTGTGTTACAAATGAGAGAAATTGTTCGATTTTTCTTGTTTCTGGTTTTCTTTGGATACATTGTAATCAAGTCAAAAAGACTATCTGTAAAAGAGATGTCAAATATCCATATTTTAATAATGATGGCTGCTGTCTAATTTCAATTTAGAAATGTGCATTTGAGGACTAATAAAGGTGAAAATGGAAAATACCCAAATGAGACAGACATAATGATGAGACTTTGTAAAGAAATGTGCTACATTGTTTTGATTAGTCAGCCCCAAATAGAAACACTGTGTTTTGTATTGTAAGAGAAATTATCAATTTTGTAGCACATGTATGACTTTTGGAAATGTCATTTAATATGCTACTAATTTCTGTTCATCATTGTAAAGATAACAGCCATAATTTTTTAGATTACTTACTGCTTTCTAATTTGATTTATGTCTGTTATTTCCTGCTTTTAGTCATGTGTGTTAATTGTGTCATATATATAATTTACTTGGATGGCATCTTTATTTTTTACTTAAATTAAGAATTTAGTTAAATATTACTGATGTAACTTGCAGCCTCACGTATACATAATATGTTTTTAGAAGTTTAAAAATGTATTATATTAAAGAATGTATTAATTTTCTTTTAAACAAACAAGATGGACTACAAATTAAATATTAATAAAAATATAGTAATGAATATAAATGATTATATTTTCTGTAATTGAACAGAATTGAAATAGATAATTATGTATATAATTTTTATTATATAAATTTAAATGATTTTGATATGGTTCTGTATACAATTTAGGATAGACTAAATTTTCACCAAATTCTCAGGTGATTTCTAGTTGACTCTGTGATTTTAATTTGAATATTTTTATAACTCTATGCCTAGAGCTGTGCCAGTTAAATAGTAATAATAAACACTGTTAATTGAGGGCATGTTACTTAGCCACACTTGTGATCAGTGCTTTGTATAAAGCTTTATATTTTGATGTAGTTCAACCAATGTTTGTTTAAAAAATTAATCTCATTTTTGTGGCTTACTGTTGAACTTCATAATAACAGTGTTTGGGAGTCTGAGATACACACATTTTTTCCTAAGTTCTTTAATTTCCTCTTGCAAGAAAAACTGTCAAAAATTAGTCTCAAGTTTCAGTTTCATTATTGGAAAGTTTTATTTTTCTTCCCATTATAGATCACCACACATATTTTTACTATTTCTATATATCAGTTGCTGATTGATCATTTTAGTCATTTTAGCTTGAAAAATATATTACTCCATTTTCATACTCGTATAAAGAACTGTTCAAGACTGGGTAATTATAAAGGGAAGATATTTAGTGGACTCACAGTTCAGCATGGCTGGGGAGGGCTCAGGAAACTTACCATCATGGAAGAAGGTGAAGGGGGAGCAAGGCACCTTCTTCACAAGATTGTGGAAGAAGTGCTAAGTGAAGGGGGAAGATCCCCTTATAAAACAATCAGAATTTGGGAGACCCCACTCACTACCATGAGAACAGCATGGAGGAAACCACCCCCATGATTCAATTACCTCCACCTGGTCTCTCTCTTGACATGTGGCACTTATGGGGATTACAATACAAGATGAGATTTCGCTGGGGACAAAGAGCCAAACCATGTCAGTAGTCAAGGATATGCTTTATAGTGGTTCTCAAACTTTAATGTGCCTGGGTTAACTGGAGGGCTTGCTAAAACCTAGATGGCTTGGTCCTAACCTGAAGGTTAATGATTTAGCAGGTTTAAGGTGAAATCTTCAATTTCTCAGGTGGGGCTGATGCTACTGGTCTGAGTTTCACATTTTGAGAACCACTGTCACATTAGTAACTAAGGTGAATATTGAGGGAGGGTTACAATATCCTTTAGCCATGATTTTATTTCAATATTTTTCTTTGTAATATAGCTAAGTCATAGTCATATATCATTTTAAAATATTAGGGACTTAAATGTTATAAGCCATTTACATGTATCAGCTCATCTGTTCCTCACTACAACACTGAGGTAGGCATTATAGTTAGTATAAATGAGGAAACTTAGGGCACAGACAGGTTAAGTAAATTGCCCAACTTTACACTAGTCAAAATGGAACCAGGAATCCAACTCAGGCAGCCTGGCTCCAGAAACCATGCTGTAAACCACTACACTAATGATATGGAATTATCATAGCATATGAACTAACAGAAGACAGGCTCTGCATTATGCTTTCTCATACCTGTTGTTAGCACAGTGGTTTGGAAAGAGTGGGTTGTACCTTAACTTTCTCCTCATATAATGCATTGGGATCTAATATGATTTTGCTGTGGCCCCACCCAAATCTCATGTCAAATTGTAATTCCCAGTGTTTGCAAGGGGGAGGAGGGACTTGGTGGGAGGTGACTGGGTCATGAAGACAAATTTTTCCCTTGCTGTTCTTGTGACAATGAGTGAGTTCTTATGAAATCTGGTGGTTTAAAAGTGTGTAGCATTTCCCCCTTTACTCTCTCTCTCCTGCTATTTACTGTACAGCCTGTAGAACCATGAGTCAATTAAACCTCCATAAATTACCCAGTCTCAGGTAGTTTTTTATAGCAATGTGACAGTGGAAAATTGGTACCAGAAAAGTGGGACACTGCTATAAAGATAACCTGAAAATGTGCAAGTGACTTTAGAACTGGGTAATGGGCAAAGGTGGGAACAGTTTGGAGGGCTTAGAAGAAGATAGAAGATGAGGGAAAGTTTTGAACTTCCTAGAGAGTTGTTGAATGATTATGGCAAACATGCTGATAGTGATATGGATGGTCAAATCCAGGCTGAAGTGGTCTCAGATGGAGATGAGGAGCCCATTGGGAACTAGAGTAAAGGTCACTCTTGCTATGCTTTAGCAGAGAGACTGGCAGCATTGTACCCCTGCTCTAGAGATCTGTGGAAATTTGAACTTGAGAAAGATGATTTAGAGTATCTGGCAGAAGAAATGTCTAATCAGCAAAGTGCTCAAGGTGTAGGCTGGCTGCTTCTAAAAGCATATGCTCATTTGCATAAACAAAGAAATGACCTGAAATTAGAACTTATATTTAAAAGGGAAGCAGAGCATACATTTTAGAAACTTTGTAGCTCAACTATGTGGTAGAAAAGAAAAACCTGTTTTCTAGGGAGGAATACAAGAACCTAATCCCAGAACCTATGAATATGTTACTGTATATGACAAAGAGGAATTGGGGTTGTAGATGGAATTAAGAATGTGAATCAGCTGACTGTAAAATAGAGAGATCATCCCAGATTATCATAGTGAGCCCAAAGTAATCATGAGAGTCTTGACATGTGGAAGAGGGAGGTGGAGAACTGGTGTCAGAGCAAGGTGATGTGAGAAGGACTCATTCTGCCATTGCTGGCTTTGAAGATGGACAGATTGTGAGTCAAGGAATGCATGAAACCTTTAGAAGCTGGAAAAGGCAAGAAAATGCATTCTCCCCAGGACCCTCCAGAAAGGACCTCAACCTTGCCGACACCTTGATTTCAGCCCAGTGACACCTATGAAGGGCTTCCGGCCTCCAGAACTATAGGGTAATACATTTGTATTGGTTTAAGCCACTAAATTTCTCATGATTTATTGCAGCAGCAAATAGAAAAATAACACAGTTGATGTGTATAGATTTCTTTAATGTGGACTAGTACTTTAATGACAACCTGATTTTGGGGAAAGGAAGGAGAGAAAAGGACCTGGATGGCGGACCTGCCATGTGGCTGCATTGTTCAAGACCCTGAGCCATTTACCTCCCTTGGTCCCCCAGCCTGCCCAGTGAGGTGGGTGTGGCAGCACCCACTTGCAGCTGATGGCTCTGAGAATGCCCAAGAGGCTAGGGTACTTGTCTAAAGCCTCAGCTGGGAAAGTGGCAGGGCCAGGATTTGAGCCAGTTTGCAGCCAGGTTTGTTTGCCTCCAGAGTGGCAAATTTTTAATGTAGAAACTTGCTTAAGTAAAGAACCAAATATTAATAGCCTAGACAATGGGAAAAATGCCTCCAGGGCATTTCAAAGACCTTCCCAGCTGCCCCTTTTATCACAGGCCTGGAGGCCCAGGAAGGAAAAATGGTTCCATGGGCCAGGCCCAGGGCCCAACTGCTCTGTGAAGCCTTAGGACATGGTGCCCTGTGTTTCAGTGACTCCAGGTCCAGCTGTAGCTAAAAGAAGCCAAGGTACAGCTTGGGCTGTTGCTTCTGAGCATGCAAGCCCCAAGCCTTGGTGGCTTCTGTGTGTTGTTGGGCCTGTGGGTGCACAGAAGGGAAGAGTTGAGGTTTGGGAGACTGTCTAGAATTCTGAGGATGTATGGGAACTCCTGGAAGTCCAGACAGAAGTCTGCTGCAGGGGCAGAGCCTTCATGGAGAACCTTTACTAGGGCAGTACAGAAGGGAAAGGAAGGGTTGTAGCCCTCTCTCAGAGCCCCCATTAGGGCACTGCCTTGTGCAACTGTGAGAAGAGGGCCACTGTCTTTCAAAGCCCAAAATGGTAGATCCACTGACAGCTTGCACCGTGCACCTACAAAAGCTGCAGACACCCAAGGCCAGAACATGAAAGCAGCCATGGGGGATGTGCCCTGAAGAGCCACAGGGAAAGAGATGCCCAAGACCTTAGGAACCCACCCCTTGCATCAGTGTGGCCTAGATGTGAGACATGGAGTCAAAGGAAATTATTTTTGGGCTTTGAGATTTAATGACAGCCCAGCTGGGTTTTGGATTTGCATAGAGCCTGTAGCCCCTTTGTTTTTGCCAGTCTCTCCCTTTTGTAATGGGAGCACTTACCCACTGCCTGTACTCACATTGTATTTTGGAAGTAACTAACTTGATTTTGATTTTACAGGCTCATAGGCAGAGGGACTTGCCTTGTCTCAGATGAGACTTTCAACTTGGACTTCTGAGTTATTGCTGGAAAGAGTTAAGACTTTGAAAGACTGTTGGGAAGGCATGATTGGTTTTAAAATATGAGAAGGACATGAGGTTTGGGAGGGGCATAGGGCAGAATAATCTGGTTTGGCTCTGTGTCCCCACCCATATCTCATGTTGAATTGTAATTACCGCTGTTGGGGAAGTGACCTTGTGGAAGGTGATTGAATAATGGGGGCAGATTTCCCTCTTGCTGTTCTCATAATAGTGAGTGAATTCTCATGGAGATCTGGTGGTTTAAAAGTGTGAAGTACTTCCCTCTTTGCATTCTCTCTCCTGCTCTGTCATGTGAAGATTGTGTCTGCTTCCCTTTCACCTTCTGCCATGATTGTAAGTTTCCCGAGGCCTTATAGCCATATGTACTGTATAGCATGCAGAACTGTGAGTCAATTTAACCTCTTTTCTTCATAAATTACTCAGTTTCAGGTAGTTCTTTATAGCAGTGTAAGAATGAACTAGTACAGGATCACAGTCCTGTGAATCTAATTTACAACATGGGTGGAGATGAATGAGTTGCCTGTGGTAATTGTTACACTGTGTATGTGTGTGTGCATATACAATATTATATATATATTTAATTCAGATATATGTCTTAAATATATGCAATCTTTATTTGTCAACTAAATATTTCAAAATTTATAAAAGGGAAATTGAGAGACTCAAAGAGCTTGCTTAAATCCTAAAATTTACATATTTAACACATACTGGAAACCAAATGTAAGTACCATTTATGTGATTACAGATTCTACTTTTTTCCCTATATGTTGCTTTCTGCAGTAGAGAGAATGGACAGGTTAGTGTCAGATGGAAATTGGCCCTGATTTTATGGATGACTTGTAATTCCTGGTTTTGAAGAGCACAGTGGGCATATGTACTTAACTTCTCAATCTTCATTTTCATGACATCATCTTGACCTCAAACTTTCAAATGTAAAGCAAGTAATTTCTCTACAAAACTACATGTATTTAATGTTGTGTTTACATTTTTTCGTAAGGCTAAAAACAACAACAATAAAAACCCATAGACACAAATGTGACTGATCCCCCACTGTTTAATCACTGAGCCCTTACAATTTCTGTTCTATTTTCAGTATTTGTGTTCATCTTGCCAACATTTTATTGATATCAATTCACATGACTCCTTAAACTTGAATTGCTTTAATGTTATTTCTTTGTCTCCAGTTTAAAAGAATTACATGGCAGAAACAATTAGACGTCCTCCTCAATTTTTTACTTGGATAATGAGTTTCTTCACCTAGGGAAATATTCATTTAGAAAACTTATGAATAAAAGAAAACTGTGACTGAGGAACAAAAGGAAATAAAACTTCAAAGATCATTTTGATGCTTGCTATTTTATTACTACCTAATTAGAATTTTCATTATGGATGTTAGTTGAATTTTATGTAATACTTTCTGGTTCCTCCATTACTATACAAATCTTATTTTATATCCTTAACTCACTGATGAAAATTAATTACAGATGTATTAAATATAATAGTGTATTCAGTGTCCTTAGTACAATTATAATAGTGTACTTACACACTTATACACTTCTAATAGTGTACTAAGGCTTCCTTTCCAAGCCCTGTGACTTTTTGTTTTCTTGTCTGATCATTTATTCACAATTTTTGATATATATTTATTGCACTTGTTACCTTCTGTCATTTAATTTATATTTAGATTTTATTTACTTTACTATTGTAAAGTTTTAGCTCCATGGGGTACACATTTTTGTTTGATTGTGTTCATTGTTTCATCCCTGAGCCCTAAAATTATGCCTGCAATATTCTAGGCACTCATATATTTGTTTAATGAATGAATAAGTCAGAGTATGTCACACTCCTATTTAAAAACCTCCAATAGTGTCTCATCACACTTAGAACAAACTGCATACACCTTACCATGATCTATAAGACCTTACGTATTTTGTCTCATTCCACTGTCTCCTATTCCCATACCCTCCTTCACCATGCTTCAGCCACACACTGGTCTTCCTCAACCATACCAAGCTTATTTAAACCTCAGAGCCTTTATTCATGCTGTTCATAATTAGTTCTGCCTTCCTAAAGACATTTCCTCTAAATCTTTATGTGCTTCTGTCATAAGCTCACCTCCTTTAGAGACCTTTCATTAATATCTAATGTTAAATAGCTGATGGTTACCCACAGTCACTTTCAGGCCTACTAACTTTCCAAAATTTTTATAGCACGCTTAACTATCTGGAACATTTATTTTGTTTGTTTGTTGACTGTCTCCACTCTCTACATTGTGAGTTCCATGTCCTGTTCTAGTCTGTAGCCCCAGCACCTAGATCAGCACTTGGTAAGTATTTAGATCACTAGGTGTGTGTGTGTGGAGGGGAGTTAGGGTTTCAAGTTGTGACACTGAGGACACTATTATAAGTTTAAACGCACCATGTAGATAGCTAACAGAATTGTCAGGAGGGCTGAAGTAACAGATCCCAGGAGGGCCCTTTACCTAGAAGAGCTCCAAAACCGTAATACATAATTCAACTGTGAAGGCAGATGTCTCTGCTGTAATCAAAATTTGCTTTTGCTGCTTTTTCCAGAAACTTAGTCACATGAGGGAGCAGTTGAATCCAGATGTTAGTGTTACTGCTATTTACAAATCCATAGTGTCTTGGCTGGGATTCATACTAGAAAAATGGATGCACTCTACTCAGTACATGTTTCATATAACTAAATTCTGAAGAGAAATTTCATGTGGATGTATCTGATTAATAGAAATTAAGCTACATCTCTACTGACTAGATGATCTATGATTTAAAAATGAAACTAGTCTCTTTGTAAAGTAACAAGGGGTATGGGTAATAATTACTTGGGGACCACCACACTATCAGCTGAAACTGTTTTGGGTAAGCTGGTATGTGTAGACATTTATCAGGCCAATCCATACCTTTTGTAACTTTGATCCTATAAGCTTTTATAATACAACTTTACCAGAAGGCTAAGCCTAGCTCTATAATTCCATGATCCCATTCTCCCTATGTGTCTTTTCATGATGCTGATATTCCCTTTTCCACAACACTTCCTAATGTTAGGTGAAAGTTGTGTCCACTGGGTCCCCCTAGTGTATTCAGTTATGAGATACATGCGCAGTTCACAAATCAGAAATCTATTTCTAAATTCCCCTCTCTTATGCTCATTGAATTTCTTCCTCTATTATACTAAGGAATTTCTAGCATCACGAAACACTGAGTTGAGGTTCTAGCTAACTAAAGGAGTGATTAATTAGAATAAATTATAGCTTCTAGGTCAGCATATTGAATTGATACTCCAGTAAGTACAATAATCAGCCTATTCAAAATTATATTTTTCTTTACTTGGTGTAGGCTATCTGAATTCATACCCACACATATTATCTAGGAATGTATCAATAAAAATGAACAGTGTCTTGGAATTCTTTAGTGTTTAAGCTTCTCCCTTGTAATTGCTCTTCTTTTGTTTATTTTTTAATATGTATTTATTTGAGACAGAGTCTCACTCTGTCACCCAGGCTGGAGTGCAGTGGTGCCATCTTGGCTCACTGCAACCTCCACTTCCTGGGTTCAAGCGATCCTCCTGCCTTAACCTCCCCGATAGCTGGGACTACAGGCATGGCCCATCTTCATCAGATTTCTTAGAGACAATAAAATGTAGTAAGAGTGGGCCATGGTGTGAGGTTATTTCAAGACCTTCAGTCAACATAAACCATGTCTATTTAGGCAGTATAGAAAGGGATGCTTCTTCTAAAAAGGGAAGCTTAGTGGAGATTAGGAATTTAGAAGACTTGGAGTCATCAGAATCCTCTCAAATATCATTTTTAAATTTTACTCTTTTTTTCAGTCAGTGAATGAATTCAACTTATGCTGAATTTCCATATGTTCAGACTCTGAATCTGGATTTTGAATATATTAAGCATGTTAACTGCAAGAGTTACAACTTGCTTTAGAGAATTTATTGTAACTCTCTGGTTGGCTCTTTCACTGATTTGAAACCAAACCTTAAAATCTTGAACTTATCACTTTTTCCTTTAAGTTCTCTAGTGCAGTGATATGCAGAAAGCTGGTTCTGTCACAATATTGTAGTTCATACCTCTCAGCTTGTCATAATTGGGCTTTCAATGGGCCTGTCATTCAAAAGAACTGCAGGTAGTAATTTTGGCAAATGTTTTACCACTGCATTTCATGGACTAACGTGGTTCCATTCTCTAGTGTTCCCTGGATTACTGGTTCCTTCAAATACACCTCACTGAAATAACTAATCTAATATTCTTATTTTGGGTGGATTTATTGTAGCCCTGTTCAATAGAACTTTCTGTGATGATCAACATTTTCTGTTTTTATGCTGTCTAATAAAGTAGCCATTAGCTATACGTAGCTATTGAAAAGTAGTTAAGTGTGATGAAGGAACTGAATTTTAATTAAATTAAGTTTAATTTAAAATAGCACATAGAACTAGTGGCTACCAGATTGGACAGCACAGATTTACTGCTTGCAACCACTTCTGCAAATAATTAGTGAACTCCACTTTTTAATTGTAGACAAAGACTCTTCTTTCTGTGATCAGGAGAAGACTTTGAAGAGGTAGAGAATAGGTTAAGGAATCCTTGGGAAACCTGAATCAACAGACTCTAAACTGATGCCTCGTAACAACAAAATTACTGTATAAGGGAACTGCGGCCTCTCTTTCTGGAAGCTCACCCACCAGAAATTTACTGCTGCTGGCTCTTGAACCACAAAACCAATGCCAAGTACCTGTACTTACTCTTTTCTGTCCAAATGTATTTGAAAGACAAATCTAAGCCACATATCTACCCCAAGCTACAAGGGTTCCTTAAAGTAGATTTTTTTCACATTCAATATTATAAATATAGGATTCACACTTTTAGAACATTGTCAAAACTAGGGACAAGTATTCAAAAAATTTTGGGTAGCAATAGAGGTCAATTTTTCACTAGAGAATAAATCAATCATTTTCGGACACTTCCTATTGTTTTTTAGATCCTGGATAATGTGTGTGTGTTTTCTCTAGTGTCAGTGCTGATTCAGCATTTGTCTTTAAATATCTATCTAGATGAATCTGCATATTTGATGATACTGCTTCAATCTCCTATCACCCCAAACACTCAGCACCCTCCCACTAGTACACACTACTCACAACAAAATCAATTGCATTAAAAGTAGATGCTCATTTTATGGCTCTTTATTTACTTAGATTCCTATCAATTAAGTTTGAGTGCATCAACCACTTAAAACTGACTGATATTTTTGTTATAAGTAGTTCTATGAAAATGAAAAGTTATTGGGTCTCATTGGTAAGTGAGAGCAACTTGTCTAGTTGCTTTCAAAACACACCATATGATATCTTAATTCTGAAAACAATCTTGCAAAAAAAGAGGTGACTTATTTTTTTTCTTATTTTTATTTTGGACTCATTCAGGTTTTAAAACTTGATGGTAAGTAAATGGCAATCCAAAGGCATTGCACATTAGGCAAATTCTTGGGTGGCTTACTTTATCCTACATTTGTTTTTTCTTGTGTAATTCTGTTGCCACTTAACATCAGCAAGACAGTGCAAACTATTTGTATCAGCAAATGAAGAACTTTTCAAGCTGGAAATTAGTATAAGGTGTTGACTTAGGTTTAAAAAAGAATAAAATGTATGGTGTCAGGTGTCATTCTAAATTCCAATGTTATACATTCTGTAACACAGGGGAAACAAATTGCAGCATTATTCTGAACACAAAATAGTGAGATTAATTTAATTGCAGTAATATAATGAAATAAGCCCAGTAAAAATTCAAAAGCCTATAGAAAAGTTTTCCATTTCAAGTTGTTAATTATTTTAATCTCTATTATAGGCCATTTAATACACCAAAATAAAATAGTAACAAACTTTCTCTATGTGTCAAAACAGAAAATAGAGAATGTGTGCTGCTAAAGAGAGAAAAAGGACTTTTTTTTAGCACAAAGATATGAGATGATATCAAAATTCAATCTAGAAGTTTACACATCATTTCTTATCTCTTTTACTGAAGAGTGGAGACAAGGTTTTGAATATCAACTCTTGCAGATTAATGAACCATTATCTCATCTTTGTCTTAAAAAGACATTGAGATTTAACTCTTCTTGTCTCTTAATTCAGACTCATACTAGTTTATAAACTAGAGGATATTTTGGAAGACTGGGACTTTTATGATATAGTTGCCTCTCTACTCCACACTTTGGGGGAAACTGAAGGTATATGGGATGTAATGGATCAGATAGTTTTGACAACAGACACCAAAAGAATGTTGGCTTACTGCAATGGTTAAAATATTATTAATAACATATAAAGCACTTCTTTTCCCATAGTGAAAATGAAGAATATTGCCATGCAGAGTTACTATAATGTAGTTTACAAACAAAATAAATGATCATGAAAGACCAGTTACACTCCCCAATACTGAGCTGGGTATACCCTAGTCACCATATTATCATATGAATACAAAAGCTGAGTATTTTTCTTACTCTGGAATTGAATTTCCATTATCGTCACTGAATTGGGTTCTTATATTAAATTATTTGATCATGGAGACTATTCACTGGAGGCTATTAACTCAAAGACAATAGACAAATACAACTACCTGAAAAGCAAAGGTTAAGAAACTCAGATAAATAAAATACTCATGTGGCACTTCACCATGGTTTTCTTCATATGAAAAATGTCAGAAATTCCAAATGTTGTTTAAATCTATAAACAATGAAATATTTTGCAATAAAGATGCAGATTACTCAAATATTCCTTAAGGAAAATATTTATGGCACAGTCTCTCAAGCCAAAGAAATTGCTGACTTTGTCGAACTAGGAGTGTAACAAGATATTAAATGTGATAGTCATGAAGATTTAGCATTTATCTGATTTAAAAAGAAGTAAAGAAATGTTGCATATATTGCCAGACTTGCTAAAAGATATACAAATCCTCTTCTTCCCCACTCTGTGCTATCATTGGTCTACTTACAACAAAAATGATGCATGGGGAGATTTATTTTTTTTTTAAGGGAATCTCCTGACCTCAAGCTAAATGAAGGTTACTTGGGATTGAGGTCACCATGAAAAGTATGAACTGATATGTTTGGAGTTTGGGGCTTACATAGTCAGTGTTTGACTCTTGCCTGGAGCACCCGAGAGTGAAAGCTATTTGGATTTGTTGCTAATGTCAAAGCAAGGAGACAATGTGGTCATGGGAACAGATTTGCATGTATATTAGTGGTGGGGAAAGGATGTGTGTTTCCATGGTTTTAGCCTATACTGTGAATTGGAGCTGAGAGCCATCTTCAAATGCATCACGAGGCCAGATAACAGTGCATTGCATAGGCTTCTAGTCAAGGTGGATAGTAGATGTTGTGTGTTGCTCAGAATCTCTCTTTTGTTCTAAGGCACTCATTACCGCAGCTCTTTGGAGTATTGCTTGCGAATGACTTATAACTGAGTGTTTCACCAGTAATTGCCATAGCCAAAGGAAGCAGCATGACTTAAGGATTATGCCTTTCCCTATAAGTAGCTTGCATTCAATAACTGCTAAATTTTTTATGAACCAGAAAAAGAAATGTTGCATACATTACCAGACTTGCTAAAAGATATTCAAATTCTCTTCTTCCCCTCTTTATACTATCATTGGTCTATTTAAGAGGAAAATGGTGGTTGAGGAAATTTTTATTTTAAGGGAATCTCCTTACCTCAAACTAAATGAGGGTCACTTGGGATTGAGGTCACCATGAAAAGTATGACCTGAATGTCTGGAGTTTGGGGATCATATAGGTCAGTGTTTGACTCTTGTCTGGAACACCCTTATTTTTTATCAAGCAATTATTGAATTCAAGCTTGCAGGAACATGGATGGAGCTGGAGGCCATTATACTTAGCAAGCTAACTCAAGAACAGGAAACCAAATACTGCATGTTCTCATTTATAAGTGGGAGGTAAATGATGAGAACACGTGGATCCATAGAGGGGGAACAATATGCACCAGGACTTATCAGAGGGTGGAGGGTGACAGGAGGGAGGATTAGAAACCCCATTCCTGGGGTGACACTGCTGCTTCATCTCTGTGTAACTAATGGATAATGGCTTAATACCTGGGTGATGAAATAATCTGTACAACAAACCCCCATGACACACATTTATGTAACAAACCTGCACATTTACTCCTGAACTTAAAATAAAAGCTAAAAAAATCTGGTGCATGTGGGGACTCTTGGCTAAAAGATCTGGAAAGTAGGAGGCTTGAGATAGAGCCTGCAGTTAATGTTTATAAGCAAAGTAGTGCTTTTCAACTTCTAAAACTCTAATTATTCTTTCAAATAAGTAAAAATTATGTAAAAGAAAAAATCTTCTTATTTGGAAAGAAAAAGCCTGTTTTAGAACCACTGCTAATAGTGCTCCAGGGCTGATTTGCTCTGGCTGTAAGAGGTTACAGCAATAGAACTAACCAAGAAACACATCTAGGACATGAACTTCATTACAACGAAGACTGGTTTAGCTTTGATAGCTACATGCCAGGGATTGAAAATGCAAATGAAATTTAAAACCTAACATGGTTCATAATATTACACCAAAACAAATTCAACATGTTTAAAGGTGCCATTAATTCATAACTATATATAATGATTTTTTATTATAATGTTAACATGCATATAAGCTATTTGAAGATATTAAATAATGTCAGCTACAATTTAGAAATTGATGTTAGTATAGACAAATAATGAAAAATTAATATTTCCGATTATGTAATTGCACACATTTTAATATGATGCATTTTAAACATATTCATTTTTACTTTTCATAAAATTAAGAGAACAACGATTGTTTCCTGATAAGGTAGGGAAACAAAACCCAGCTTGAAACTTGTATATTGGCACACTTCGATATACTTTTGACATTGATAACTTTGTTGTGGAATTTAGATATCATCTTGGCTTGGTATAGTAATTTGTGGATGTAGTTTAGCAATGCTTTAAAATATATGATTTTAGGTAATGTTTAGTTCTAGTTAAAATGATTTCTCTGAATTCTAAAGTTTTTGCCACTATGTATTCATTGCAAATAACTTTTCATATCTAGAGGATCATATACCTTGGTTTGTCCCACTGCCTTTCTCTTTCACCAGCCTAATTATTAATATCAACTCTTTAAACTCATAATAGCATCTTGGTTCAAATAATAAATTATATTGTCACCCTACTTCTCTGTCAGTTGGGGAGTAATTCAAAAGTACAAAAGAGAGTTCAAGTTCTAAAATAGGTATCACCTTAGACTTTTTATGACTATTCCGGAATATAATAAAGTGTTGGGTATACTTTTGTTTCCTTTTCCATTCTCCACATCGCAATTAAGACACTTAAACAAGTCAGGAAGAGTTTGGGCTGAGACTCTGCAGGTGAACTAACCTGTGTCTCCAGAAAAGACCCCATGTTCTGGACAACCCTGGATCCTGTACAGTGCATTTCTTACTGCTGATGTCGCTGTGGGCATTTGTTTATGGATATATCTTTTTACCGTAAGGTATACTCTTGTTGGAGTGTAGTACTCTTCACTGTAGACCACTGTATTCCCTAATGCTTATCCCTGTGCTTCTACATAGTTGTTGCCAAACTGAAGCCAGGCTATTAAAAAAAATCAGCTAAATGACTCTTCTATTTTAATGTCAAGTAATTGATTTGAACGCTTTTTCACTGACCAGGTAATCTTGTTTTTTAATTTTTCTCTTCCACGCATCTCTTTTTCCGGCAGATCTATAACAACTTGTTCAGGTCCCAGTTTAGTGGGATATTATTACTTTCTTTGGGAAACATTTCCTGATTTCTCTAAACTTGAATGTAATACCGTAATTTTCTGTTTAGTTGTCTGTATTCCCCAAATACCCTGTAAATGTTACCAGTGCCCCGTGCACAGGTCTGGTACATAGTAGCATACTGAATTAATTAGTGACTTATGTGGCCACAGCAGGATGTATAGTGCAACTCGTCCCTCCACTGAGAGAAGTCTTGCCTATTTGGTAAACTCACTTTGGATTGTCAGTATAGGTTTGGATGTGAAAGAGAGAATAAGAAAGGCTGGCAGAAATATTTCCCCTGTTAGTTAATGTAACAGCTGAGTGACACTGCAAGGAGACTTGGCGGGGCAAACTTCTAAACTGGCACACATGTCCATTCTTGGGGTCACACTGCTGTTTCATCTCTGTGTAAACTGGGAAAGTATAGGAAAGCCATATCTATAGCTCTGTGGCTTTCTCTTCTTTTGAAATCTATTAAGGCTTAAAATTTGACGAGAAAATACTTGTCTGTTATATGCAAGAAATGAATAAGGCCTGCTACCAAGTGATATGACCTGCCCAGAATGGCACAAAACCTAATCTTTTATGTCTCCCTGGGTTTCCTTTACCATATTCACTATGTTGCAACTCGTTCATGTTTTCAGTTTGTTGGTGTTATGGTTTAAATGTGTTCTTCAAAGTTCATATGTTGGAAACTTACTCCTCAATGCAACTATGTTGAAAAGTGGGACCTTTAAGTGGTCATTAGGTAGTGAGGGCTCTCCCCTTATGAATGGCTTAATAGCATTGTTGTGGGAATGGATTAGTTACTGAAAGTACGTTTCCGATAAAAGGGATGGGTTTAGCTTTCTTTCAATCTTGCTCTCTTGTATACTCTGTCCTTCTGTCTTCTGCCATGGGATAACACAGCAGGAAGTCCTTTACCAGATGCAGGCCCTTTGATCTCAGACTTCTGTCTCTGGAACTAGAAGAAATAAATTTCCATTGTTTATAATAAGTTACCCAATGTCAAGTATTCTGTTATAGCAACAGAAAATGGACTCAGAGAGTTCACTTTCATTACTTCCACTATGAAGTAATTTAAGACAGAAAAAGGTCTTTTTTTTCTTGCTTCTTTCATATGGTATAATAAAATGTTAATTGATATGTAAATTGATATGTTTATTGATGGATTCAAAATTGCAGTGGGAATAATAATAAAATCCCAAGCTACAAATAACTGTAGAGACATTTACTTGAAATCTATGATTTTGAGAGATGAAAACTCTGACACTAAGAACCTTTTAAAAATCTGAATCTGATTATTTTTATAATGCAAATGGTGTTAAGGAGAATTGAGAATGGTAAAAATATGTAGTCTTCATTTGCCTAATAAAAATTTAAAGCCTTAACATCAAGCATTTAAAAATATTTAACTTTTGAGTAAATTTTTAATATACGGAGTGTTACATGCAATAAATATAAAATTAAATAAACTAGTTTGATTCTTGTCATATATCAGCAGGAAATTTCAATTTATTTTGCTGTGAAACTTGAAACTGATATGCTATATTTCAATTTTGCACTATGTTTTACTGTAGAATAGAATTGTGAGCTGAGAACTGGCCTTCTGAAACTGGCATTGCCTCTTTGAAGTGACTGTTGTGAAATGTAGCTCCTAAATAGGATACATGCTTAGTGGTTGAGTCAATAGCCATTAAATATTTATTTTATAGCCATTTTTTGAGCAGAATTTATGGCAAAGAAATAGAAAAATGAGCATGACAATGTTGTTGCTTTCAAAAAACTCATGATCTGGTTTAAAAGAGAGATAGACCAGAAAGTTACAATTCAGCAAACTATTTGATATGGTGGATGGAATGACTACTGTGCTTATTTTGGTGGCTTATTTTTATTCCTCTTCTGTACCTATAAACAATTGCAGAGGTTAGAACCTAGTACATCTTCTATTACTACCCCAAACTTTCAGTTTGATTCCCAATTTAGCTTTGTGATTTTGGGCAAGCTACTTATGGGCAAACCACTGAAGTCCTAGTTTCTTCATTTATTAAATAAGAATGATCTCTGTTTTATACTGCTGCTATAGGTATAACTTAAAATATTACATTTAAAACACAACATCATTCTTAGCATATAGAATTATCAACAATTTTTATTTATATTTTGTGACCCCCTGCACCCTCTAAGTTTTTTTGTTGCTTCGATTAAAGAATAAACTGGATTATTTAATTGCTTACAATACAGTATTAATTTAAAAACAGTCTATGATCACCTTTCTTTCCTTGTTCAATCCATTTCATGATGCCATGAGTAATCCAGGCCAGGGACTGTGGCTTTACTCATCTTTGTAGTCACAGAGCCTAGTACTGGACAAGTGCTCAGTGATTATTTTTTCAAGGATTGAATGATCCCCTAGTTCTATTTATTTTTTTAAAAAATAGGAATGATAACTGAGCAAAGCTGTGCATGATATAATCTAAGCAGCATAAAATTTCTATGATTTCAATTTCTGATTCCTCTAATTATAGCTTAGTAATAACAATTATTACAGAATATTGCCATCATGTTAGACTCAATGTCAGAACACAGTGGCAAGATATGCTCCAATTTAACAACCGAAAAATTGCCGAAGAAATTCTGATCTTGGAAGCATTCAAGTGGTGCAGTGATATGAAACAAAATCAATTTAATTTTTAGAATCTAGACTAAGCTGAAGAAAAACAAAAGCACATTTCTGGTGGGCAAGTACAATAAAAGAGATAATGGTAACAGATTTATGATGGTAAATCTAACAGATTTATGTCAACGTAATAACCAAATTCATAGCTTGAGTGCCCCTTAAAAATGTCTTTATAAGCCATTTGTGCAGTCACTTACTAAATGCCATTTGATAAACATAGGAAACTAAGGAAGTGTTTGTTGGCGTACTGATTTGCCAGAGATTTATTGGAAAAAGCTGATCAAAACTTAACCATTCTACCTATAAATAAAAAATAAAGCACATCTTGTAGAACTGAAATCTATTCAGATAAATAAATCTAGCCTTTTACCTCAGGGTCCCACCAGAGAATCCTTGAGGTCCCTGGAGGAAGAGGGATACTGTATCTTCTACAAACAGAATAGACTCTACACATTGTATGACTGGTAGCAGAGGTCTATGGGAAAGTTTTTCTAGGTTCTCACAGAAACGTCTATTCATTCATCCTCTTTCATGGTTTGTGGATAAATCCTTATTGTATATTCTTGGCAAAATTAAGTTCCTATTCCATATTTTGTTGAATTATATCTAAAAGCTAATACCAAAAATTGAGAAGCATTTTTTTTTCTGAAAAAGGAAATTGAGACTTCTAAATGTTGCTGTTTAATCAAGGTAATAAATATGAACAGACTCAAAAAATGCACATCTTTTTTTCTCACAACAGAAGCCACCAAGAATATTTATAGCCTATTAAAAATAAAAGTAGTTAGAGAACAGCCTGGGCAATATAAAAGATCCCATTTCTACATTTTTTTTTTAAAGATGAGCATGCTGGTACATGCCTATATTCCCAGTTACTTGGGAGGCTGAGGTGGGAATTTGCTTGAGCTGGGAGATTGCGGATCCAGTGAGCCATGGTTGTGCCATTGCACACCAACTTGGGCAACAGAGCAAGACCCTGTCTCAATAATAACGACAATTTTTATTGGTAGCATATAGATAAAATTTATTGAGTACGTAATTTATATTAGGTACCAAAATAACAATGCTGTATATTTTATCTTAATATTTTCAAACAATGAAGATTAGCTATTTTCCCTCTTGGGTAACCTTTCCAAGCTTGTAAGTAGTAGAGCTAGAGGACTTGAACGTAAATTTGTTTGATATTGTTATGGAGATTAGAGATAGGGAGGCTCATACAACTCCAAATAGCAGTAAAAATTAGTCTTCTAATTAAACTAAAATTCTCTCTCATTCTCCCTCTTCTCTCCATCTCTCTATCTTTAACTTTCTGCCTCTCTCCTTCCCCTTTCTCTATCTCCCATACACACATATGCTAATAATGAAAAGAGCTTAAAGAGACTAAATCCTGTCTTACGGACTGATTTAACTGGCTTTAGCTCCATTTAGTTTTTCTGAAAGGGTAGATGGATATTTGGAGATCTTCATAAATAGGGAGAATATTTTGTTGTTGTTGTTTTGAAACAAAATCTCGCTTTGTCGCCCAGGCTAGGGTGCGGTGGCGCGATCTTGGCTCACTGAAACCTCTGCCTCCCAGGTTCAAGCAATTCTCCTGCCTCAGCCTCC
>CAUYQU010097378.1:0-15599 GCA_963574635.1 Cheracebus regulus | reverse complement strand
ATTGTTAAGCACAATTATTGGCATAAAAGAGGTTTTTAATACCCATTTTCAGACTGCATTCTAGCCTGGGCAATAAAACAAGAATCCCATTCTCTCTCCCTCTTTCTCTTCCTCTTTCTTTCTCTCTTTCATTCTTTTTTTTTTCCTTTCTTTCTTTTGCTCTTTCTTTCTTCTTATCCTTTTCTTTCTTTCAAAAAAAAAAAAAAGAAATAGCACATGCAACTAATATAATGACTGCAGGACAACTTAGGAACATCTAGTAAAGTTGGGAAATGTTCATACTCTACCTATAATGCCACTAGGTATGTGTTCTAGAGAAAAAGTCACAAATATATACAGTGAGACAAGTACAAGAATGTTTATTTTCACATGGTGTGTAACAATGAAAAGTGAAAAAAAAAATCTAAATGGCCGTGAAACAAAGAAGTGATCAATAAAGAAGAATAAGGTGTAATACTTAAGAATAAAGTATATCGGGCTGGGTGCAGTGGCTCACACCTATAATCCCAGCACTTTGGGAGGCTGAGGCAGGCAGATCACCTGAGGTTGGGAGTTCGAGACAGCCTGACCAACATGGAGAAACCCCGTCTCTACTAAAAATACAATAAACCCTGTCTTGACTAAAAATACAAAATTAGCAGGGCGTGGTGGCACATGCCTGTAATCCCAGCTCTTTGGGAGGCCAAGGCAGATCACTTGAAGTAAGGCATTCAAGACCAGCCTGGCCCACATGTTGAAACCCCACCTCTACTAAAAATACAACACAATGGCTGGGTGTGGTGGTGGGTGCCTGTTATTCCACCCAGCTACTCAGGAGGCTGAGGCAGGAGAATCACTTGAACCCAGGAGATGGAGGTTACAGTGAACCAAGATCACCCCACTGCACTCCAACCTGGGTGACAGAGTGAGACTCCAAGGAAGGAAGGAAGGGAGGGAGGTAGGGAGGGAGGCAGGGAAGCAGGCAGGGAAGCAGGAAAGCAGGAAGGAAGGAAGGAAGGAAGGAAGGGACAGAGAGAGGAAGGAAACTTCACATAACTTTCGGCAAGTTGGCTCAATGACCAATGCAACAACACCTAAAGCAGTGCCCAGCCCCTAAGCACGTTTTCCTCTGACTCACTGTTTCACCTTCAGTAAACCCTCAGTGACTCTGGTCTCTGAAACACTGGCAACTTTTCTAAGGTCTTCAGATACAAAATTCTATTATACAATCATCCCTGGATATCCTTGGGGGATTGGCGAAAATCACAACAGCAAAATGGTCTGATGCTCAAGTCTCTTATATGAAATGGCACAGTATTTGCATATATAACTTATACACAACTTTGGGTGTACTTTCAATCATCTCTAGGTTACTTGTAATACCAAATACAATGTAAATACTATGTAAATCATTATTATACTATATTGTTTTTATTTGTATTTTTTATTGTATTGCAATTTTTATTTCTATTTTTTGAGTATTTCCAATCCTCAGATAGAGAGGGTCAACTGTATATCAAACTATCACCAATACTAAGCATGCAAAATGTCATAAAGGCATTTCAACTATGACGTATGATGTCAGTACCTCAGACCAAGTTTTACTTCAGTTGAGGTTTGATTTGAAAACATTTTGATGTTATGGTTCTGTGGCTTTTCAAAACACTCAAGGCTGGTTTTGGTTTGAATAGGTTGAGGAGGTTTAAAGTGAAACATTTCTGCATTGGTTTGTGGTTAACCAATTAATTTTTTGTTTCAGAAACTGAAGTTCGTTAACCAGGCCCACGTTTGAGATCCAGGTTCAACTCAGTTCAAGTTCCTGGCAAATGTACAATGAGAATAGTTTATGATTCCAAAATTATTATGTGCTAAAGATCTCAACTTCCTCAAAACCCACAAGTCTTCCACAGTCCTCTTTTATTTTTGATAGGATACTAGAGAAATATGCTAGCAAGGGGCTGCCACGGCACCAACCCAAAGTCAAACCCGAGACAGGCAACACCTTGTCGGAGAGTAAAGAAAACCTGCTTTCACTTCCAACAGACACAGGGTGATGATTCTTGGGCATCAGAAATCTCTACATTGGCCGGGTGCGGTGGCTCACGCCTGTAATCCCAGCACTTTGGGAGGCTGAGGCCGGTGGATAACCTTAGGTCGGGAGTTCGAGACTAGTCTAGCCAACATGGTAAAACCCAATCTCTATTAAAAATACAAAAAAAAAAAAAAAAATAGCTGGGCATGGTGGTGGGCGCCTGTAATCCCAGCTACTCAGGAGGCTAAGGCAGGAGAATTGCTTGAACCCAGGAGGCAGAAGTTGCAGTGAGCTGAGATCACTCCATTGCACTCCAGCCTGGGAAACAAGTGTGAAACTCTTTCTCAAAAGAGAGAAAAGAAATCTCTACATTGGCAACACCCAACCATGACGTCTGGACACAAAAGTGCATTTGCAAGTAATTGTTTAATTTTTGTAAGTGGCCATATCAATGTCCACATATTCATATATATAATAACTGTATATTTGTAAGCATTAATGAATTATTTTCAATCACTTGTATTCTGATAAAATTTCTTGTCTAGGAAAAAATGTCTTGGGTGGCAGGGGGTGCACATTTGGGAATGTTCCCCACATATGAGCACAAATTATTGTACGTGACATCAGGAAAATGTTACAGCAGATACCTTGCAATATCTTATTCCTGTTCATACCATAAGATAAGGTTGAGAATGAGCATGTGAGGGTCTGGGCCAAGGGCTAGGGGCTGAGGTCTGCCTACAGACTCCACAGGTCCTCGATTCCCTAAACACTGGAATGACTATGGGTGAATAGCTGAGGCCTGTTAGCCAATTTGCACAGAGAATAACTAGGTTGAACAATATCACGGATCACAGACACCTGCACATGACCACTCTAAATTTTTTCTCTTTTTTTTTGAGTCAGAGTCTTCCTCTGTTGCCCAGGCTGGAGTGCGGTGGCACGATCCCGACTCACTGCAACCTCCGCCTCCCAGGTTCCAGGGATTCTCCTACCTCAGCCTCCCAAGTAGCTGGGACTATAGGCGCACACCACCACACCCGGCTAATTTTTGTATTTTTAGTAGAGACAGGATTTCACCATGTTGGCCAGTCTGATCTTGAACTCCTGACCTCAAGCAATCCACCCACCTCAGCCTCTCAAAGTGCTAGGATTATAGGCATAAGCCACCATGCCCAGCCTAAAGACAGATTTCTGTTTTCATTCTGGTTTAAGAGAAAAACGGGAATGTTCTGCTTCCTCGGCATGGTTTAATAAGAAATATGTTAGTTTTTGTCCCCAGTTTCTGGCACACAGCACCTAAAATACTTGGCATTTGCTGAGTGATAAGAGTACCTTCTGTTATTTGTAAGAATTCCCATTTGATCTTACCAATGTTTACACTAATGTGACTTGGGATGGGGCCCCTAGATAGCCTCAGGATGGGGTCAGTCACCTGGAAGATCCAGTGATTAGCGGGTGGAACTTTAAACCTCACCCACTGACCTCTAAGGAAGCGGGCAGATGGAGGGAGCTAGAGATTCAACTCTATAGAAACTCTTTAAAAATGAGATTTGGGCTAGATGCAGTGGCTTTTGCTTGTAATCCCAACACTCTGGGAGGCCAAGGAGAGAGATCACTTAAGATTAAGAGTTCGAGACCAGCCGGGCATGGTGGCTCACGCCTGTAATCCCAGCACTTTGGGAGGCTGAGGCCGGTGGATCACCTGAGGTCAGGAGTTCAAGACCAGCCTGGCCAACATGGTGAAACCCCCTCTCTACTAAAAATACAAAAATTAGCCAGGCGTGGTGGTGCATGCCTATAGTCCCAAATATTTGCGAGGCTGAGGCAGGAGAATTGCTTGATCCAGGAAGTGGAGGTTGCAGTGAGCCAAGATTGCATCACTGTTCCCCAGCCTGGGTGAGAGAGCAAGACCCTGTCTCAAAAAAAAAAAAAAAAAAAAAGTTCAAGATCAATCTGGACAACAAAGCGAGATTCCTGTCTCTACAGAAAAAAAAAAATGATTAGCCAGGTGTGGTGGTGCACACCTGTAGTCCCAGCTACTTGGGAGACTGAAGTGGGGAGGATGCCTTAAGTCCAGGAGTTCAAGGCCACAGTGAGCTATAACAGTGCCACTGCACTCCAGTCAGGGCACCAGAGCAAGACTCTGTCCCCCACCCCCCAAAAAAAAGGTTTAAAAAAAAGTTGTTTTTTTTTTGAGACGGAGTCTCATTCTGTCACCAGGCGCCAGGCTGGAGGACAGTGGCACGATCTCAGCTCACTGCAACATCCACCTCCCAAGTTCAAGCGATTCTCCTGCCTCAGTCTCTCAAGTAGCTGGGATTACAGGTGCATGCCACCACGCCCAGCTAATTTTTGTATTTTTAGTAGAGACGGGGTTTCACCATGTTGGCCAGGATGGTCTCAAACTCTTGACCCTGTGATCCACCCACCTCGGCCTCCCAAAGTGCTGGGATTACAGGTGTGAGCCACCACACTCGGCTAAAAAAAAGTTTTTTTAAAAAAAAGTAAACATGAGACTTGACGAGATTCCAGGTGGGTGAGCACATTCATGTGCCGGGAGAGTGGTGCACCCCAGCTCCCAGGGAACAGAAACTTCTGCACTTAGGATACTTCCAGACCTTGCCCCGTGTATCTCTTTGTCTGGCTGTTCATCTGTATCCTTTATAATAAACCGGCAAATGTAAGTAAAGTGTTCCTCCGAGTTCTGTGAGTCATTCAAGCAAATTATCAAACTGAAAGAAGAGCATAAGAATCCTCAGTTTATGGGCCAGGCAACAGTGGCTCATACCTGTAATCCCAGCACTGTGGGGGGCTGAGGTGGGTGGATCACCTGAGGTCAGGAGTTTGAGACTTGCCTGGCCAACATGATGAAACCTCGTCTCTACTAAAAATACAAAAAGTAGCCAGGCATGGGGGCAGGCACCTGTAGTCCCTACTACTCGGGAGACTGAGGCATGAAAATCGCTTGAACCTGGGAGGCAGAGGTTACAGTGAGCTGAGATCGCACCACAGCACTTCAGCCTGGATGACTGAGTGAGACTCTGTCTCGAAAATAAAGAATCCCCAACTTGTAAGAGGTCAGTCAGAAGCATGGGAGGCCTGGACTTGCACCTGGCATCTGAAGTAGGGGCAGTCTTGCGGAACTGAGCCCACTCACTTCTGACAGCTAAAGCTAACTTCAGGTAGATGGTGAGAGAATTAAACTGAATTGTAGGACACTCAGATGTGTTGGAGAATTGGGTGGTGTGGGGAAAACAAATGCACATCTGGTGTGAGGTGTTCTGTATGAATGTGGAGAAACTGCTCTATCAGATTTAGTATCCCATTTATGTTTCCAACCAGTTTACAGATTCTCATAGCTTGAGAGGAAACACAATAAGATCAGCTGACTTTGGTTAAATGCAAATTTGCCTGAGTGTGAGCAATATGGACCACAAAAACACCTTCTGAGTATTTGAACCTCTGGATGGTACAGCTGAAAGATAATTTAGAAATCCCCTAACCCAGGTTTTCTAAATCTAACTGGCCATCAGAATCTGCTAAAGGGTATTATTTTTTTAAATCTGTTAAATAAAAATTAGAATCTCCAGTACTGGAACCTGGAAATGTAAACTTGAGAAAGCTCCTAAGGAAATTTCAGTGACCAGTCAGCTTTGCACATCACCGATCTCACCCATCCTCCTTCCATTCAGATCATGTCAGCGCAGACAGCTCCGCCTCTGTGATCATCACAGCTAATACGTGTTAAGTGCCTACCATGGACCAGACACTTTAACACACATTACCTCTAATCCTTACAACTACCCTCAAATTCACACTAAACAGACAACTTCTGACAGTCTTCTTTCTCTGGACATTCAGCACTATTCCTACATAAAATTTATTCTCTAATATGCTCTTGATGGACACTATTAAGTTTCCATGGATTGTTTCAGAAAGTCCTACCATCTAAGCAAAAAAGACAAAGTGACTGGGTTCCACTTGTTACCTACAGCAAGTTTAATGTATACACCATACTATTTTCAGGGTGGTAGCGTGGCAAATCCCATGATGATCAAGGAAACTAACAAACTGTTGCATACTTAATGTGTTCATGATTCACAAAGTGGTGTAAATTACCCAGTGCAAACCCATGGGACTTCCACGCCAGGTTGTTCCAGGGACCAGGTCTCCCAGAATTCATCTTTTCCTTCCCACCTCCAACCATTTTCATGTGGAGCCAACTTATAATTTTGATTGATGGGCCCACCCATAGCTCTAAAACACTTGGCTGTATGACTAGGTTTTCACACACAAATTAGTTTGACTCTCATTGAAAATATCCATAACCAAACTGAGTGGGGTGGCAAGAATCTCCAGTCCCTATTACTGAGAGGCTGAGGCAGGATGATCATTTGAACCCAAGAGTTCAAATCTACCCTGGGCAAGATAGCAAGACCCCATCTCAAAATTAGTATATCCACAACAAAGTAAGCTTAACTTCAGGAAATTGTATTGCTAATGTTTCTACTGCTGCTTTCTTCTGAAAATTCTAGCAACGAACACTTTACTAATCAATATATTTAATCAAATGTTTCAATCAAAACGTTTCACCCTTCTTTTTTTTTTTTTTTTTGAGACAGAGTTTCGCTCTTGTTGCCCAGGCTGTAGTGCAATGGTGCAATCTAAATTCACCGCAACCTCTCCTTTCTGGCTTCAAGAAATTCTCCTGCCTCAGTTACTCCCTGAGTTGCTGGGATTACAGGCATGCACCACCACACCTGGCTATAATTTTGTATTTTTAGTAGAGATGGGGTTTCTCCATGTTGGTCAGGCTGGTCTCGAACTCCTAACCTCAGGTGATCTGCCCTCCTCAGCCTCCCAAAGTGCTAAGATTACAGGCACGCCTGGCCCTGGCCACGTTTCGCTTTTATTTTTGTTTATTTATTTATTTATTGAGACAGAGTCTCGCTCTGTTGCCAGGCTGGAGTGCAGTGATGCGATCTTGGCTCATTGCAACCTCCGCCTCCCAGGTTCAAGTGATTCTCCTGCCTCAGCCTCCCAAGTAGCGGGGATTGCAGGCACGAGCCAACATGCCCAGCTAATTTTTGTATTTTTAATAAAGACAGGTTTTACCATGCTGGCCAGGCTGCTCTCGAACTCCTGACCTTATGATCCACTCAACTTGGCCTCCCAAAGTGCTGGGATTACAGGCATGAGTCACCTCGCCCCGCCCATGTCTCACTTTTAAAATGACTAGCATCCTACAGAGTAATTTACCTATTGAGCATAGTTTGCCAAAATAATAAAATAAAATGAGCATTCAATTAAGTTTAGCCTAAAGCTGCCTCCTCACATATTTTAAGTTCAGCCTAAAGAGTTCTCCATTAGCCTGAACTGTAACCTAACTAGATATGTAAACAGACTGCAACCTACTCTTCCACCAATCACCAAGTTCTGGCCAAAGGAGGCCAACTCTTCAAGTCAGGCAGATGCTGAGCTGTAACCAACCAATTCAGCTGTTCCTGTGCCTCACTTCCGTTTTCTGTATGTCGTTTTTCTGTTTCTGTCCATACATCATCTTTCTCCACACAGCTGTGCTGGAGTCTCTCTGAGCTTGCTCTGGTCTGGGAGGCTGCCTGATCCATGACTAGCTCTTTGCTCCACTACACTCTGTTAAATTTAATTTGTCTGAGGTTTTTCTTTTAATATAAGACAGCACCAGACATTTCCCGTCACTTCCACCAGCTCTGGGAGCCAGGCCTCACCTCCTTTACGTCATTTCTAAACTTCACTCAAAGCCTCCAAAAGGAATGTTTTGGCAGCCTGAAGACACAGCTAATCCCCTTATAAATAGCTGTTCTTCTGAATTACCAGAAAATTGAATGGATTATAACACAATAGAGCTATAAAAGTTAGTGCCTCCATAATAAACTTCAACTACACTTCTTTGTGATTATTTAATCTCCTTCAGTCAATCATGTCAATTATGTTATCTAAGCCAAACTGTGAATGAAACAGGAAGGACAGACAGAGATTCTTCTACAAATTAAAACCTTCATGAGCTCTATTTACAGAACCACGGATATTTAGGGAACTTCAAAATCATTGGGTAGCAGCTCACATTACAGTCTTCCAAGTTCATTCGTGGCCATTATCATGGCTTGATCCTCTCAGGAATCATCAGAGGAAGCAGTCAGGAACAGTGGGAGAAGTATACTCTGAAGCACGAAAGGAGATGGAGTCCAGATTCTCCACCTTGTTATCTGATAAACAGTTACTTAATCTATCTGGACCTCAATTTCCCTACCTATAAAATGTGTGTGATGATAGCTACTTTCATTTGCTGAAAGAGTAAATGAAATGAATATGTAAAAACATCTAGGTGAGCACCTGAACTTAGATTAAAAAAAAAAAAAAAAAAAACTTGGCCGAAGGCGGTGGCTCATGCCTATAATTCCAACACTTTGGGAGGCCGAGGTGAGTGGATCGCCTGAGGTCAGGAGTTCAAGACCAGCCTGACCAATGTGGTAAAACTGGGTCCCTACTAAAAATACAAAAATTAGTCGGGTATGGTGGCAGGCACCTGTAATCCCAGCTACTCAGGAGGTTAAGGCAGGAGAATCGCTTGAATCTGGGAGTCAGAGGTTGCAGTGAGCCGAGATCTCACCATTGCACTCCAGCCTGGGGAACAAGAGCAAAACTCCATCTCAAAACTAACTAACTAACTAACTAAACAAATAAATAAATAAAACTAAGTTCATGGGTACATGTGCAGGATGTGCAAGTTTGTTACATAGGTAAACATGCATCATAAGTTGTTGTACAAACTATTTCATCACCCAGGTATTAAGCCTAGTATCTGGTTGGGCATGGTGGCTCATGCCTGTAATCCCACCACTTTGGGAGGCCAAGGTGGGCAAATTACCTGAGGTCGGGAGTTCGAGACTAGCCTGGCCAACATGGAGAAACTGTCTGTATTAAAAATACAAAATTAGCTGGTCCCATGGCACTTGCCTGTAATCCCAGCTACTCAGAAGGCCGAGACAGGAAAATCGCTTGAACCTGGGAGGTGGAGGTTCCAGTGAGCCAAGATCATGCCATTGCACTCCAGCCTGGGCAATAAGAGCAAAACTCTGTCTCAAAAAACAAAATAAAAATAAAACGCCTAGTATCCATTAGTTATTTTTCCTGACCCACTCCCTCCTCCGACCTTGCAGCCTCCTGTAAGCCCCAGTGTCTGTTGTTCCCCTCGATGTGTCCATGTGTTCTCATCATTTAGCTCCCACTTATAAGTGAGAACATGCGGTATTTGGTTTTCTGTTCCTGCATTAGTTTGCTAAGGATAATGGCCTGTTATTTAAAGGTCAAAAAATAATAGATACTGGCAAGGCTATGGAGAAAAAGGAACACTTTTGCACTGTTGGTGGAAGACAGCTCGGGAATTCCTCAAAGATCTAGAGACAGAAACACCATTCGACCCAGCAATTCCATTACGAATAAGCACCCAAACGAATATAAAGCATTCTTTTTTTTTTTAGATAGAGTGAAATCACCCAGGCTGAAGTGCAGTGGTGCAATCTCAGCTCACTGCAACCTCCGCCCCCCAGGTTCAAGCGATTCTCCTGCCTCAGCCTCCCGAGTAGCTGGGATTACAGGAACCCACCACTGCACCTGGCTAGTTTTTGTATTTTTATTAGAGAGGGAGTTCCATCATCACAATAGCAAAGACATGGAATCAACCTAAATGCCTATCAATAATAGACCAAATAAAGAAAATGTATACATATACACCATGGAATACTATGCAGCCATAAAAAGCAATGAGATCATGTCCTTTGCAGGGACATGGAAAAATCTGACTTAAATTTTCTCTTCATGAAAACCCAATGGGAGTTTTTCGTCTAGACAAAGTAATTCTAAAATAGAACAAGTTTGCAGAATGAGCCAGTAAATAATTTTAAAGAAAAATCATGGAAGACTACCGTGGCCCCAATTCTCTAATCCACCCTGCATTCACCCTTTTTGCAGTATGACTCCACAGCTGCCTCCATAAGAAGGTGGAGTATATTTCCCAGCCCCTCAGGTCTGAGGTTTGCCATGTGACTTGTTTTGACCAATGAGACATTAGAAAACCATTGCAAGCAGAGGTTTGACAAAGTGCTTGTGCATTTACTTCCTGTTCTGCCCTCTGCACTTCCCCATGTGAACATGTCTGGGCTAGTCCACTAAAGTATAAAACATATGGGACCCAGTCACACGTCACCATAGCCCACTGCCAGCAGACCACGACATGAAAACGAGACCAGCTAAAACTATAAACACTGCTCAGCCTAAATCACAACTACACATTCATGAGCTGAAAAAAATGTTTGTTTGAAGCCATACTTCCTTAATGGAGTTTCCATAAGGAAAATAAGTTCTACAGAAAAATCATTTGTGTCTGTTTTCTCAATTCTCCCAAGACCGTACACAGTTAATTCATGACATATAATAATGCCTTACAGCATTAGGCTTTAATTATCTCCTGGAACCCTGTTAGCGATTGCATTTTGGGTGGTTGTTATGATGCATAATTATAGAGATACCTGATATAATCATATATTAAATGCTTTATAAAGCCACCATTATTAAAATAATGCACCACCAAAATGACAGATAAATGAAAAAAAATTAAATTTTAAGAGAATCTGTGGCTGGATATGGTGGCTTACATTGGGAGGCCAAAGTTGGAGGATCACTTGAAGTCCCAAGTTCAAAACCAGTCTGGGCAACATAGCAAGACCCCGTCTCTACAAAAAATTAAAAAATTAGCTGGGTACGGTGCTGTGTGCGTATAGTTCCATCATCTCAGGAGGCTGACATGAAGGATCACTTGAGCGCAGGAGGAGATCAAGGCTGCAGTGAGCAGTGTTTACGCCACTGCATTCCAGCCTGGGTGGCAGAGCAAGACCCTCTCTCAAAAAAAAAACAAAAACAATCCTGAAAAACTGAAAAAAGAAAATATATATAATATATATTTTATATATTAATATTTAAAAATATAAAACTGTACAATATATGTTAAAATATTAATGTATAATACATATATTTTATATAGATAGATATAGATAGGTAGGTTTTAAGAAGCAAAAAGTTTAATAGGCAAGAAAGAACAAGGAAAGAAGAAAACAGCTCCCCTGTATAGAAAGAGAAGCGGGGGCTCAGAACAGAGAGGCCACCCCCACAAAAAAAATTTTTTTTTAATTTCCCTTAGAGAACTTGAAATTAACAAAAAGCATTTTTTAAATGAGGGGCGTTTTAAGTCTTTGGTGGAATTATGGAGCATTCAGTAAAGTGTTTTGGGACAAGTGGCTACATGGAGAACAGAAGCTTCACTACCTGTCATCTTGCCCTCACGTCCATTCCAGATAGTAAAAAACTTAGTATTTTCCAAAGAGAGAGCTATGTCATTAAAAATAGATAACAATTTATGTTTTCTTGAAGTGAGACAGGTCTTTTGAAGCATGATGTCAATAAAAGAAGCCATAAGGAAATGATTGATAGAGTTAACTACCCAAAACGTTCAAATATCAGTACATATTAAAGGACAAACAAAATCTTAATTTTGGCACAACATTTTTATATTTTGCTACAAAATTAAAAACCAAAAAAAAAAAAAAAAGAATTTGGGACCAGGTGTGGTGGCTCATGCCTATCATCCAAGCACCTTGGGAGATCAAGGCGAATGAATCACCTGAGGTCAGGAGTTCGAGACCAGCCTGGCCAACACGTTGAAACACCATCTCTACTAAAAATACAAAATTAGATGGGCATGGTGGCACATGCCTGTAATCCCACCTACTTGGGAGGCTGAGGCGAGAGAATTGCTTGAACTCGGGAGGCGGAGTTTGTGGTGAGCCAACATGGCACCAATGTACTCCAGCCTGGGTGACAGAGTGAGACTCTGCTGCAAAAAAAATGGAATTTAGGCCAGGCACGGTGGCTCACACCTGTACTCCAAGCACTTTGGAGGCTAAGACGGGTGGATCACTTGAGGTCGAGAGTTCAAGACCAGCCTGACCAACATGGTGAAACCCTGTCTTAAAAAAAAAAAAATGGAATTTAGTAATAGCTATTACCTACGTGTGTGTATGTGTGTATAAATATGTATGTGTGTATGTGTGTGTGTGTATATATATATGTGTATTCATAGCAAATATTTATTGAGTTTCTGCATGCCACAACCGTGTATCTGAAAGTAAAATAGAAAACAAGGCCGGGCGTGGTGGCTCATGCCTGTAATCCAGCACTCTGGGAGGCTGAGGCAGGTGGATCACGAGGTCAAGAGATCCAGACCATCCTGGACAACATGGTGAAACCCCATCTCTATTAAAATACAAAAATCAGCACGGCGTGGTGGTGAGCGACTGTAATCTACTCAGGAGGCTGAGGCAGGAGACTTGCTTGAACCCAGGAGGCAGAGGCTGCAGTGAGCCAAGATCATACCACTGCACTCCAGCCTGGTGACAGAGGGAGACTCCATCTCAAAATAAAAAAAAAATTAGAAAGCAAAAATAGCCTGGGCGCCATGGCTCACACCTGTAATCCCAGCACTTTGGGAAGCCGAGGAGGGTGGATTACTTGAGGTCAGGAGACCAGCCTGGCCAACATGGCAAAACCCCATCTCTACTGAAAATACAAAATTAGCTGAGTGTGGTGATGGGCTCCTGTAATCCCAGCTACTCGAGAGACTGAGGCAGGAGAATCTCTTGAACCAAGGAGATTGCAGTAAGTAGAGAGTGTGCCACTGCCCTCCAGCCAGGGCAATACAGAGAGACTCCGTCTCAAAAAGAAAAAAAAAAAAGAAGCTGGAATATAGCAAGTGAATAAATACAGGAGAGCATTCCAGTAAGAGAAAACTACATGGGCAAAAGCCCTGTGGTAGGAGGGAGTTCGGTATATTTGAGGGACTAAAATAAGGCCAAAATCACAAAAGCACTGAAAACAAGTAAGAGACCAGCTGAAGAGGAAAACAGGGGTCAGAAGTTGCAAGCCTGGCTAGGTGCAGCAGCTCATGCCAGTAATCCCAGTACTTTGGGAGGCCAAGGTAGGAGTATCACTTGAGCTCAAGAGTTCAAGATTAGCCTGGGCAACATGGCAAAATCCTGACACTACCAAAACATACAAAATTAGCGAGGCATAGTGGCGAGCATCTGGAGTCCCAGCTAATTGGGAAGCTGAGGTGAGAAGATGGCTTGAGCCTGGGAGGTGGAAGCTGCAGTGAGCTGAGATCACACCACTGCACTCCAGTCTGGGCAACAGAGCCAAACCCTGACTCAAAAAAGGAAGAAGAAAGTCACTTGAAGGACTTTGATTTGTTGGCTGATATGATTAGATCTGAATTTTGTAAACTCTTTTCTGACCGACTCAAGCATCTGCAGTGAGTTACTATCTTAGCGCAGGCAAGAGCACTAGGAATTTGGTCTAGTGTGGTGCTAGTGAAGATATTGACAAGGGAATGGATTCAAGAGACACTGTTTTTTAATTTTTTTTTTTTTTTTTTGTACAGCTTGGGCGCTCGCGGGGTTGCTCAGGCAGTTATAAAAAACCTGGCCACAAGCAAACTAACCCCTGACGGCCTCCCAAAGTGCTGGGATTACAGGCATGAGCCACCCCGCCCTTTGGCAAGATACGTTAATGATAAACACACTGGAACTTGATGATGGATAGGATGAGGAAGTGAATGGCCGGGCATGGTGGCTCACACCTGTAATCTTTGGGAGGCCAAAGTGGGTGGATCACCTGAGGTCAGGAGTTAGACACCAGCCTGGCCAGCACGGTGAAACTCTGTCTCTACTAAAAATACAAAATTAGCCGGGCATAGTGGCAGGCACCTGTAATCCCAGATACTTGGGAGGCTGAGGCAGCAGAATCGCTTGAACCCAGGAGGTGGAGGTTGCAGTGAGCATGAGATCATGCCACTGCACTCCAGCCTGGGTGACAGAGTGAGGCTTCATCTCAAAAAATGGATTGGGATTGGGATTAGAGAGTGAAGGAGGGAAGGTAATTATCTATTGTGACAGAATGTGAGAGTATGACAGTGGCTTTCGTTGGAATGGGGAAAACCAAAAGCAAACCAGGTATGGGAGGGATGGATTTTGAGTTTTATCTTGAACGCATTAAGGCTGATTTGTCTTTGAACCCTTCATATATAGAAATAGGTGGTTCAATACAGAGTAGAGATCTGAGCTAGAGCAATAAACCAGGGCCTCATCATCATATAACAGATAATTGAAGCTAGGGAGATGGTATCTGAAACTCTGGGAAGGACACTAGGAACAGAGAAGAGAATAAGGTAAGTGGCCCTAAGACTGAGCCTTAGGAATCCCAAGGATTGGTGGCCAGCTAGAGGGGAATACTGACTTGAGAAGGAACATAGCTGGGGAAAAGGGGAAAAGCCAGGAGAGAGTAAAGTCACCATGACAACAGGAAGAAATGGCCAACATGGTCCAGCTCTGCGCAGAGGCCGAGGAAAATGAGGAGCTCATATTTCTGACAAGTTGAGCAAAGAGAAAATGAAGACAGCAAGTATAGGCAATTATTTTTTAAATTTCGCTGTGACGACTAGGAGAGAGATTAAGGGATGTGAATATCCTTTCCCTGCTGGTCTGACATCACTTTTCTTCCCTTCTGATCTTACTATATATTTTCTTTAGTTATTTATTATTTTCTTTTTTTTTTTTTATAGAGATGGGGTTTCACCATGTTGGCCAGGATGGTCTCAATCTCCTGACCTCGTGATCTACCTGCCTCGGCCTCCCAAAGTACTGGGATTACAGGCATGAGCCACCACGCCCGGCCTATATTTTATTTTAAAACAAAACTTGGATGGGTACGATAGCTCATGCCTGGAATCCCAGCACTTTGGGAGGCCGAGACAGGTGGATCACTTGAGGTCAGGAGTTCGAGACCAGCCTGGCCAACATGGCAAAATTCTGTCTTTTCTGAAAATACAATAATTAGGCAAGCATGGTGGTGGACGCCTGTAATTTCATCTACTCAGGAGGCTGAGGCAGAAGAGTCACTTGAACCCAGGAGGCAGAGGTTGCAGTGAGCCGAGATTGCGCCATTGCACTCCAGCCTGAGCAAGAGTGAAACTCCATCTCAAAAAACAAACAAACAAAACTTGACCAGGTGCAGTGTGGCTCACACCTGTAATCCCAGCACTTTGGGAGGCTGAAGCAGATTGGTTACCTGAGCTCAAGAGTTTGAGACCAGCCTGGGCAACATAGTGAAACGCTGTCTCTACAAAAAATACAAAAATAAGCTACGTATGGTGGTGTGCACCTGGAGATGCTAAGGTAGGAGAGTTACTTGAGCCCAAGGGGTGAGCCATGATCATGCCACTGGACGCCCGCCAGGACTGGCGACCCGGTCTCAAACAGAAAACAAAACTTAAGGCGACCAAGACAGGACTGTCAACTTTAGTATTCCAAACTTGTCAATAACTCAGTAACTATAAAATGTGGCTGAGCACAGCGGCTCACACTTGTAATCTCAGCACTTTTGGAAGGCCAAAGTGAGAAGACTGCTTGAGTCCAGGAGTCTGAGACCAGGCTGGGCT
>CAUYQU010097376.1:0-47477 GCA_963574635.1 Cheracebus regulus | reverse complement strand
TTTTTTTTTTTTTTTTTTTTTTTTTTTGAGACGAAGTTTCATTCTTGTTGTTCAGGCTAGAGTGCAATGGCATGATCTTGGCTCACTGCAACCTCCACTTCCCAGGTTCAAGTGATTCTGCTGCCTCAGCCTCTCGAGTAGCTGGGGTTACAGGCATGCACCACCACACCCAGCTAATTTTGTATTTTTAGTAGAGATGGGGTTTCTCCATGTTGGTCAGGCTGGTCTTGAACTCCTGACCTCAGGTGATCCGCCTGTCTTGGCCTCCCGAAGTGCTGGGATTACAGGCATGAGCCACTGCGCCTGGCTGCCCCTCTCCTGTTGCAGGCTGAGCATGGCCCGGTTCCAGTCTGTGGTATGAACAGCACTCTCTGCAACACAGTGGCTCTGCCTGTTTCTGACACTGTTAGGGTATAACAGTTTCTGATACTCTCAGGGTATAAAAGAGGTGGTGGTAAGTGATAACTCTGGTGGTGGGCTGGTCTGGGAGAGACAGGAAGGCCATAGGGAACTCGAAAGGGATACCTGTGAGGGAGGACGGATCCTCCCAAACCTGCTCCTTCAGAGGATGGGAGAAGCAGAGCTGCTTGGAGGCCAGGACATGGGACCGAGGAGCTGAGTGGAAGTCTGGACTAAGCTACTCCACAGCTTGGGCTGAGGAGGAGATGCCTTGGGTTGGTCACCATGGTTCCTGCCTGCCAGTGCTTCAGAACATGGGCCTGCCTGGATCTGCTGGTGTCAAGGAGAAAGGAGAAAATGTAAACACTCCACCTGAGGGCTCCAGGTGCAGCTGGAAGCACAGGTGGCTGCCCAGACCACTTGGCTGGTAAGGAATGGCCTATGTAGTCATGGGTGCAAACATCACCCTTGTTACCTCTTGGGTGGGAGGAGAGCCAGAAAGGGCTTTAAACCAACCCATTAAAGCAAAAGCACTTATGTATGACAGGTCTGCACCCGGTCCCCACAGAGAGCTCAGGCCAACCCTTGTTGGGTAATTATAATCTGCTTAGAGACAGGCCAGCAAGAGAAAGAGGGCAATCAGAAGGACCAGCACTTGGAGCAGGGTGGCCAGAGACCAGGGCATTCCAGCCAGAAACCTTTACCTGCTGTTGGTTCCACTTGAGGTCAGGGATGAGGACAAACCCATCAGAGGGATCTGGGTTCTCAAAAACAATCCGGTCCGCTTCAGCCTTCTTGTCGAGAATGTTATACACCCACTGAAACGATGGAGAGAGAGATGGTTCACAAAATCCACTCCACTCGTCACCCCTTGAGAGATACCCCAAACTGCGCTAGGTACACTCCCTGCCCTCTCCAGGAGACAGGACCAAACCATAAAAGGCCGCTAAGCTCAGAGGATCTACATCCAGGCTGCCCTGTCCCCAAGCATCTGTTCTTAGGGGTCCAGAAGGGATTTCCCCCTTTCCCACCCCAGCTGGCCACTCAGCCATGAGTCACCACAAGGGTCTCTGCAGCTCAGACGGGGCCAGGCTCTTCCTGGTTAGCAGAGCGCACACACTCTGTGGCAGTCTCACAGGCCCTGGCTGCATCTGCCCTCTATAGCAGTGACCCCCTCCACTGCCCACAGGACTCAGGGGAAGAGATGCTTCCACAGATCCTATTTCACTCTATTCAGGACTATGGAGCAAAGAGAGGTAGGAGGCTGAGGGCACTGAGGCTTCATTTTATGGAAGGGGTGGATACCCACCAGGGCAGTGAGAGCCTTTGCCTCTAGAAGCCCATGTGTGTGGGTTTCCTGCCGCACTGGGATTCTCATCAACGGTGGCCTCAGCACCTCCGCCCGCCTGGAGCCACTGCAGGTGCCAGTATATTAGCAGTCTCCGCTGACACAAGCCCCGCATGGCAAAGCAGAAATGAAAGCTATGTGGAGACATGGAGGTGGTGACCTTACCACGACCTTTTAGGGCTACCCAGGACTCCCGACCCTTGTGTCACCCTTGGATCAGCTGCTGTCAGTAGTCTGCAGAAGACCCTTCCCAGACCTGTGTGGACCCGAGGACATCACTTTACAGAGACAGTCCTGGAGGCCTGACTGAGGTTAGGAGGCTGCAGGAGGTTGGGCTGAGAAGGCCCCTGGGCTCACAAACCTCAAACCCCAGGATCCCCAGCTCTTCTCTACTTCCTCCCAGCTCTCAGGCCCCTTTGCGGACATGAACTTATATAGGACAGTGAACCGTGCCCTACATCCAAGGGAGAAACCTGCCGGGAAACCAGGGAGGGCAGTGGCTGAGGACACACTACTGTCCCTTCCTCCTCACAGTCAGAGCAGTCTCCCAGCTCACTGATGTGGGACAAGAAGCCCCGGACACAAAGTGGGATGGGGAGGCCAGGAAACTGACACTACCAGGCTGCCATGGTCCTCTTTCCACTTCCAGAAGTGCTGGACGGGCAGCATCACCGAAGGCCAGGGGCACAGGGACTGGCTTAGGGTCTGCACAACCTCACACCTTGAGCCCAGAGGGCTGAACACACTGTATTGCATCCTCACTTCTCAGCTGGGATGGACGTGAAGGGAGCAGAGGGCAGCTGGGCCTCGAGGTCTCCTGCAGCTCCCTACCTGCGGGAGGCATTTCAGCTCAGAGGGCCCCAAACCTCTGACAAGACCCACAGGCCGGTCACAGTGTGGTCCATTCACAACAAAACACAGGCTGTTTCCCAGAAGCTGAATGGGGCCCCTTCCTGGGAGGGGTCTGGAGGACACCCGGCAGCCACTTCCTCAGGCAGTGCCTGGGCCAGAGCAACGCATGACCAGCACATGCACAGAAGTGTTTCCTCTCTAACCTGAAAGCTCCTGGGAATGTGCTGCCAGAGGAAAAAGCCAGCAGAAAAAGAGGGAGGGAGGGAGATGGCATTCCCTACAGAGAGCCCCAGCGTACCCATAAGCAGGCCTCCCCAGAGCCCATCCTTGGTTCACAGAAAAGGGGTGCCTCTGACTGTTGAGAGAGAGAGCATGAGTGGGTTCTGAGCCCAAGGAGACCGGGTTTCATCTCCCAGGTGTCACTGGGTAAGCGACTGACGCTTCCTTTGTAAAATGGGTGAAGGTTTTCAGAGAGAACATGCACATGAAAGCGCCCGGCACAGCCAGCATAAGGGAGGCCCCTCGCAAGTGGCAAACGTGGTGGGATGATATGCCAGAGGGTACGAGACTGACTGGGGACAGGAAAAGAGGGAAAGGTGATGAGAGCAAAGGAGGTGGTGAGAGAGGAAATAAGAGCGAGGCTGGAGGATGAGTGACTGCAGGAAGGACTGATGACCGTGGGAGCAGCTGCACTCTGCCTGGCACTGCTCTCAGTGTCAAGGCAACTCTAAGAGGTGGCTATCATTGTCCCCACTTTTTTTTTTGAGATGGAGTCTTGCTCTGTTGCCCAGGCTGGAGTGCAGTGGCACAATCTCGGCTCACTGTAACCTCTGCCTCACAGGTTCAAGCTATTCTCCTGCCTCAGCCTGCCAAGCAGCTGAGATTATAGGTACATGCTGCCACACCAGCCAATTTTTGTATTTTTAGTAGAGATAGGGTTTTTGCCATGTTGGCCAGGCTGGTCTCGAACTCCTGACCTCAAGTGATCTGCACGCCTTGGCCTCCCAAAGTGTTGGAATTTACAAGCATGAGACACTGTGCCTGGACATTGTCCGCATTTTGCAGGTAAAGAAAATGCAAGTGCAAGGAAGTTCATGCTGGGTCAGCCACTTCCAACCCTGAGAGTCTGGCTCCTGAGCCTGTGCCCTGGGCCAGGGTACATCCTGCCTCCTGGGAGAGGCCTCTGAGAGAGTGGCAGGGAGCTCCATCCACAGGAAGTCTCAAGGCCAGAGGCTCAGAAAAGAAAGGGATGAAACTGAAAGAACAAAATTGACACAAACACAGAGGGCTATGTAATGGGGAGCATCACCATCTGAAAGCACACCCAAGAGACTTGGCCAGCCTTGCTGATAAACTGGTGGGCAGTGGGTGATGCCATCAGCTTTCTGCAACTAACCTGGCTGGACTTCTTTGCAGTAGGTGACACTGGCGGCTCCCTCCATACCCTCTCTCCCGCTTTCACCTCCCATGAGACATCTTGCTCGTTCCTCATCACCTCCTGCTCTCTGCTTCTGCCTGCTGCCTTGCACTTCCCCTCCAGCCATTCGTGGCTTGGCCACGTCTCTCAGGTGTCTTAGCTCTGCACACTTCCCTGCCTGTTCCTCTGAACTGTTACCTGGATTAGAGAATGGTGGCTACCATCCTGGCACCATTCTCTGCTGGAAATATTAGCAGGCACAAGATACATAGCCCCTCTCACAACTTCCACAACACCCAGGAGGGAGGGGCCGTTAGTTACATTCTTCAGACAATGAAACCAGGGATCTGAAATTAAAGACGATGTCACACCATTCTAAGATGACAGACTGAGAATCCAAACACCAGGCTGAGGTTGAAGTCTACAAATGTCACAAATAGACATTTGTAACTAGATGATCTCGAAGGCTCCAGATCCAGACACTCCACTACAGTTTTTACTGGGAAGTCATAAGTACTTCACATGTAAAGAGCCAGATAGTATCTCTGGCTTAGGGCATAGATGCTGAGACTAGACTGCCTGGCTTTGAGACCTGTCTCCAAAAGGGCTGCTGTGAAGAATAAATGAGATGTGAGGCCAGGCACGGTGGCTCACACCTGTAATCCTAGCACTTGGGGAGGCCAAGGAGGGCAGATGATTTGAGGTCAGGAGTTCGAGACCGGTCTGGCCAACATGGTGAAACCCTGTCTCTACTAAAAATGCAAAAATTAGCCCAATGTAGTGGCAGGTGCCTGTAATCCCAGCTACTCAGGAGGCTGAGGCAGGAGAGTCATTTGAACCTGGGAGAAAGTTTCAGTGAGTCGAGATCGCACCACTGCACTCCAGCTTGAACAAGAGTGAAACTCCATCTCAAAAATAAATACGTAAATAAATAAATACATAAATGAGGTGTGATGCACATAAATGCTCAGAGCAGTTCTTGGTACTATGCATAGTAAGTGCTCAATAAATTCCAAACTGTCTTCCATGCAAACCCACTCTTCTGTCTCTGCTCAATACATTCCAAAAGAATTCTCTGTATTCCATGCAAACCCACTCTTCTGTCTCTGTCCCCTATACTGGGTCATGAATTATCCTTCCATCCTCTCATCACCCAAGCTCTTCCCTCCCCTCTCCATATCAACCTGTTGCGAAGCCCCATCCAGCCATGTGAAGACCTACCTCTTAAACTGCTCCAGAGTCCTTTCCCACTGTCCCTTCCTTGGTTCAGACCCATACTGGTTTTTCCAACCTTCCTGTTCTGTGCTCACCCCAACTCCACCAACGAATCTGCAAATCGGACTGCAAATATTACCCACATGCTTAAAACAATTTTGGGCACCCTCACTGCCTATGGCACTGTTCTCACATCTGATAGTTGTTAGAAATATCAGATATATATATATATATATATATATTTTTTTTTTTTTTAATGACCATTTTCCAGTTCCACTCCCTGAAGGGTGAGATTCAGCAGATATGGAATAGTGCTCCATGCTGGGTATTTATAAGAATCCCCAGGCAATCCTAATGATAAGCAAGGTTCAGGAACTCTAGGCCCCTTGGACCAAGTCCATGTGCCTCCGCCAGGCCCCTGCCTACCATCTCAGTGCTGTCTCCTCCGACCCTCCAGCAGCCCAAGCCCCAGTCACACCAAACTCCTTGCAGCTCCCCGAAGTCATCAGATGATTCCAGCTCCTTGAGCCTCTGGACTTGCTCTTCCCTCCCCTTGTGCACCTGGTAAACTTCTATTTGTCCTGCAATATCCAACAGGAGGATCCTCTCCCTGTGAAGCCCTGACCATCTGAGCTGGTCACTGTCCCTCTGCAGTACCACGGTAGCTCGTCTAGGCACCAGAGTGCTTATCCCATTGTCACAATTGCCTGTCTACAAGTCTATTTTCCCTGCTAGACTGTGAGGACACTGTCTAGGTGTCATCATCTTGGTGACCCTCCAGAGCCTGGCATAGGAGAAGGTCCACAGTTGGTGCCCAGTAAACATAATGACTGTTGCCAGTTAAGCTGCGTGCTTGTCAACTAGAAATAGCCAAGAAGGAATCCATGAACGCACCCGTCAGTCAGGAGTTGGAAGAGTAGTGGAGTTTTCATTGTGCCATTCTCTGAGTGGAACTGCATAATGGTATATAATAACGAAGATGAACAGCTGGGCGCAGTGGCTTACACCTGTAATCCTAGCACTTTGGGAGGCCAAGGTGGGCGGATTGCCTGAGCTCAGAAGTTAGAGGCGGCCAGCCTGTGCAACATGGCAAAACCCCATCTCTACTAAAAAGACAAAAAATTAGCCAGGCATGGTGGCATGCACCTGTAATCCCAGCTACTTACACCAACCACATCAGGGCTTCCTTACTTGGATCTCAAGTTTGCACAACAAGCACAACAGAACAACTGTTCCAGGAGAATCCCCCAGGATCCTGAACAGCAGAAGCTCTAAGAAGGTGGAGACATAGTTCCTTTCCACTTGGAAAACAGAACAAGTGCAGAGACTTTAAAAACCACCACCACCAACAACAAAAACAAGCCAGCTTGAGCCAGGTGCACCCCAGGCAAACTGCTGCCCAGGGAGACCGTGGCTGAACCAGGCTGGGAAACGGGGCTGGTGGCACACAGCCTCCCAAGGAAACGCTGTTCCTGCAGGCCCTACCAGCCTCCCTTTCCTTACTCCTCTCAAGTGCAATACACCTTACAGTGCCCACACACAGCACACCCTCCCTTCTTCTAGGCCAGGGAGGAGTAGCTGTGAGTTCCCCACATCACAACACCCTCCACCACAGTGACCTGAATCTTGGGGAGAGTAAGTGGGAAATGCTCAAAGAGAACAACAGTGAGTGATAAAGAGAAGGAACAGTGTGAGAGTCAGTGAGTGGGCAAGAAACTGACTCATCAATAAGCATCAATCATACTTAACTCTGAGTACTCACATGGGGCCAGTTTCAGGCAGAGGCTCCAGTTGGCGCTGGGCCTAGGCCAAGGGAGGAGTCAGGATATCGGAGCTAAATGGCCTTTCATCTGGTCTGGCCAGACAACTGCCAGCTTGTGAATGGAGGCCCTGCACCAAACCCCCAGGGCCAATGAGGTCCTGCCTTCTGTTAGACGAATGCAAGGGGGAATGGGTGAGGGTAGGGCTTTTTACTCCAAGACTCAGCTCCTGCAGGCCGGTTTGCCACAAGTGAAACCAGGAATAAGAGTTTGGACTGGGTGGGACTAACTCAACATCAGTCTTTTACCCATTCACGGACCCGAAGCAAGGGCACAGCCATCCTGAGGCTGGATCAGGGCTGCTGCAGAGCAGACACACATTCTTCCAGTGGACTGGATTTCTTTGAGGTCCTCAGAAAGCCTCCATGACATGCCCAAGCACATCAGGTGGGGCCAAGATCTGCATCGGTTCCCTCACCACCAGCCTTCTCTGACCATGCCATATAAAACGGCAACTGCCCACCGCAGGCCTTTTGGTCCCACTTACCCTGTCCATTTCTCTCCATAGCATTCATCATCTCACAGAGCATACAGATCCTAAGATATCTATGTAAGGTCACACACTGTGTGACTGTGCACGGATGTAAGCCTCATGAGGTGGGGATTCTGTTTGCCATGCTCTTTACTATACCCCCGCCCCCTCGCCTAGCACAGTGCCTGGCCCCTAATAAAACCCCAGTAGACACTTGTAAGAGGAGACACCAGCCATGAGAGCGGCGCTTTGTGCCTGAGACCCACGGCCAGTCACCTGGATGCTGAGACTCTGGGACTCCAGGTGGGGTAAAGTAATGTTCCTGTAGTCATCTCCCGTCTCTCGGATCAGGCGGAGGTCCTGGCGCAGGTACTTCTGCAGGTGTTTCTCTGTGGCGGGGTAAACCACCGTCGTCTTTACATCTGCAATGACACAGCACAGTCCGCGATGGGGAAGCAATGCCCACTCTCTATGCCACAGGCATCATGGTAAGGAGAGAACTCCTGCCCTGGCTTTGATTCCCTGAGGGAAGCCAAAATCCAAGAGGTTCTCTGTACCCTAGATCCACTCCCAGAGGTGCCTTGTGCCACTGCATTCATGAGCTGAGCCACACTTGGAACCTGGAAAACACAAGGTTCTCACTTGTGGGTCACTGGGCCCCTCATCAGACAAACCCCAGCCCTTCCTGCTCCATCTTCCAGGCACAGGAATGAGAGGTTCCTAACTCTTCTCACATGCCAAATTTCCAGGTATGTGGCTTTCTGGACCCAAAGTTGAAAATGTGTTTTAAAGCCCAGTAGTCCCCTTAACAACAGGCAGTGCAGCACAGTACAGTGGTTCCAGGCACAGACTCTGGAGCCAGATTGTCTGAGTTCAAGTCCTGGCTCTGCCTGCTCCTTACTCTGAAGGGGACCTTGGCCTCACCCAGAGCATGGTTCAGTTGTTTAACCTCTTGGTGCCCCTACTTCCTCATCTGCCAAATGAGGACAGTAAAAGCTCTTGTGTCATAAGACGGGGAGGATTAAGCGAGTCAATTACCTGTGAAGTTCTTAGAACAATGTCTGGCACACAGTAAACACATAAGTGCCATGATATTTAATCCAGGGTTTCTCAACCTCAGCACCATTGACGTTTTGGCCTGGATAATTCTCTGTTGCGGGGGCTGTCCTATGCATTGAAGGATGTTCAGCTGCATTCCTGGCCTCTGTTGGGATGTTAGTAGCACCCTCCCCAAGTTGTGACAACCCAAAATGTCTCCAGACATTGCCAAATTTTCCTGGAAGGAAAAACTGTTCCCAGGTGACAACCACAGTTTTAACTAGAAGGACATCTTGGGGCTTGCAGTTTTCCTATATAGACTCTAGGCTAGCGTCCGGGTCCAACACCATCTGGTTTTAGTTAAACCTTTTCCCTTATTTTTAATGCCATTTGGTACAATCATTGTCATTACTCCAACATTTACACGTAGTATCGAAACATAGATCTTAGGGGTAGGGAAAGAAAATGGTATTTCAAAATCAGTTTGGCTCTTTCTCAAAAGACTCATGGTTCCCCTCTGACTTTCTTATCTGAGGTTTAGATAGGCTGTCCCAGGGAAACCCAAGAGAGAGCAAAAACCCAGCAGGGATATTTTACCACCATGAAGTCCTCACACTCATACATCGCAAAACCCAGCTAAGAACTACCAACCTATACTTTCACATTTGGTCTGAAGTCATAGCTGGTTTTAACCCCACTTTCATACATCAGTGACAAGAGTGAGCTGGGACTCAAAAGAGTCATCCAGTATCACACTGGGAAATGCAGCAGAGGTGAGCCTTGAACGGAGGCCTTCTTACCCTAAAGCCAGCGCTCTAGACACCACAGGCCGCCTAATGGCCCCAGTTGTACTTCCAGAGCCCATTGGGGATGTGCAAAGATGACATACCAGGCACACGACTTTTGTCCCATCAAACATCTCAGTCCATCAGCTCTGAGAGGCACAGCAGCACAGTGGGAAAACATGGACGCCGGCCCTGGGCTGGCCACATGACTCTCCATATTGGCTGTGTACCCTTGGGCATGGTGCTTAATGTCTTAGAGCCTCGGCTTCCTTACCTGTTAAAGGGTGCCCCATCAAATCTGCCTCAGAGTTGTTCACATTAAATAAAACATGTCACCTAGCTCACCAGAGGTGCTAAATAAATGTCACCCAATCCCAGGAATCCCTGGACCTGATCTTGAAAAGGAGGCATGATGGCCTCCTCACAACCCTCTGAGGAGCAGCAAAAAACTGTTCCTTGCTTCTCACTGTGTTCTCTAACAGCTCAGGGTCATAGGCCAGAGGCCAGAGGTCAGGCACACCAAGATCTCAAGAGGCAGGAGACTGCTTGAAGTAGATTGAATGGCACCACCATGACCCTTGCAGTGGACCTGAGGGAAATCCCTACATCTGCAGGGGAGCCTGGTAGATGAGAAGAGATTTTGGAGCCAGTCAGCCTGGGTGCAAGTCCTGGCTCTGCATGAGCTCTGCATAACCTCAGGCAAGTGACTGACTTTGTGACTTCAGTCTCCTGACCTCTACAATGTGAGGTAACAACAGCAGCTATCTTCCAGGTATTGGGAGAATTAAACGAGTCAGTAGAAGGAAAGATTCAGGGAGTGAGTGCCTCACACAGAGAAGGGCGCTCCACCAAGGCTAGCTTGAATTCTCTCCACTGTTGCCTCAGTTGCCTGGGTTGGGCAGTGGAGCTCCCTGAGAGTGGGGGCGAGATGGGAGGGGCACAGAGGCAGAGTGGGTGCTGGAGAGCGGCCTGGCTCTGCGGGCAGGGTCACCCAGACGGCTCCCAGCCTGGGGCTTCTGGCTGCTCCAGATCAGACAGCCTGTGGGCATGCCCTGGTCTGCCAAGGCCTGTGTGAGACCTGCCCAGCCACCCAGGGTGCAGGGAAACCGGCGTCTCACCGAGCCAGCCCCTCCCACCGCCCCTCAGCAGCAAGAGCAGCCAGGAGGCGCTTATTTTCCAACCGCTCACTTCCTGCCATCCTCCTGCCTTTCCTGAGGTGCGTCTGCCAGGATGGGAACCCCACTGCAGCGCTCTCTGAGCTCCCCACTTACCCTAGGGCCCTGACTTCCCTCAGATCGCCACCAGAAGCCTCAGTCAGGGCCACACTGAGGTGAGAGCTGCCACCCTCAAACCGTCCCCTGCCCTACAGCTCCCGTGCTTCCGGCTGTGGTCCACGCGGCTGCGGGTCACCTCGCCCTGGCCCTCTCTCCACCTTCATGCACTGCCTCTCTGCCGCCTGGGGCCTCTGTCCCAGCTGGGCCGGCTCTTCCCTGACCCACTAACTCGTGTCAGCCATGGGCTCCTCTCTGGGCCGGGCACTGGCTGTCCCTACTGCCAGGCAGTCTCTTACCCGAGGAGCCACACTGCTTCTTGCTTCATCCAGGGACGTCTTACCACCATGAAGTCCTCATACTCACTCATATATCACAAAACCCAGCTAAGAACTACCAACCTATACTTTCACATGTGGTCTGAGGTCATAGGTGGTTTTAACCCCGCTTTCATACATCAGTGAAGAGGGTGGGCTGGGACTCAAAAGAGTCATCCAGGATGATCACACTGGGAAATGCGCAGAGGCGAGCCTCCTTCATCTGGGCCTCTGCTCTGAGGCTGGCTCCTTAGGCTCGGTCAGCCCTGGTAAAACGGCAGCCTTAACCTCACGGCCTCTGTCTCCTCCGCTGGTCTGCTTCCTCTTCGCTTCTCACTCCCCCACAGCAGCATGTGGATTGACTGACTCCTCCACCAGTATGCAGCTTCCACAACAGGGATTTGGTCTGGTTAAAAAAACAAGAAAACTGTGTCCCCAGCACCTAGAATAGTGCCTGGCACAGAGTAAGCACTCAATAAATACTTATTGAACAAATGAATAAAGGAATCTGGCCTTTTAGACTTTAAACCCAGGAAGAGCATTTTTGTCCAAAATGGAGTAAAACCTCCTTGATAAAAATCAATACATTTCCCAATGCTACGTTTACATTGGCAGCCAAAAACACGAACCCTGGCATTTACCTCCATGCCCGTGGAGATGCTGACCTGCAGCTGAACTTCAGGAGTTTGGTCAAGAGTCAATGCTCAATAAACAATCCCATCAGGTGAAAACATGTTGGGAAACAGGATACACATGCACAATCTCAAAAATATCACCCATAGATTACTTATTAATTACAGAGGGAACACGAGTCGCTTTACAGCGGCAAGAGGCTACTGGCTACTGCCTCAACCAGGCCATGGGAGTCACCGTCACCCCTGCCGGGCACACTGACATCATGTGCCTCCTGATCATGCGGAATTCTGGCCAAAAACACATAACCTGAGTCTAGTCACGAGGAAATATCAGCAAACCAAAATCCAGGGGCATTCAACAAAACAAGTGGTTTTATAACACAACAAAAATGTCCAAGTTAGAAAAGACAAAGAAAGGCTGAGGAATTGCTCCAGATGAAGGGACATTGAAAGAGTCGGGACTCAAGGGGTTGGATTAGTTCTAGTGTTGGGATCCGGGGAGTGCTGCACTGAAGCAAGCGGCACAACTTAATAATGGACTCTGTGTCACAGCAGTCTCCACAACTTAATAATGGACTCTGTGTCACAGCAGTCTCATATGAATGAGAAGTTTCCTGAAATTGATCATTTTACCCTTTTTTATATCCATCATTATCATTATTCCATGTATATGTGGAGGGAGAAATAGCAAATGCAGCAAACGTTAACAGGTGAAGTACTTTTATACGGGAGTTCTGTGTACTACTCTTACAACTTTTCTGCAGGATTGGAATATTTTTTTAGTACGAAAGTTTTTTATCAGTACCTTTTGGAACTTCAACACTTCACACTATTCTAAGCCTACCACGCATATGAACTCATTTACTCCTCATGACCAACATGAATGTGTATTATTATGATTGCATTTTACATATGAGGAAACTGAGGCAGAGGGCCTGGAGTGGCCCCCAAGGGCCCACAGCCTTGTGTGGTGCTCAGGGCCGGGCCCCACAGCAGCAGCCCCATCTGCCCACTGCAGGTCAGCAGATGAGGACCAGTGGCCTTGCCAGACTCTCGTTGCCCCATGCTGTCTGGCAAGTGGACTGAGGGCACCACCTGCTCAGGATGAATGATGCCAGGCAACGCCCCTGCCCAGAGCTCTTCCTGGTGGCCTGAGAACTGACCAACTCCCCAGTCCCACTCTCCTGCTGGCATTCTCAAAAAACAGCCTGGGATAACCATAAACTCTCAAAAAAATATCCCTGGAAAATGTTCACAGTATATTAAGAGCACCTCCAACACTCCTTACAGAGTTCCCGTCATGATTTTTAACATTTTGTCTTTTTGTCTTTTTTAAATTCAAATTATACTTGCACATATGTCAAAGAGTCAAATGAAGCTTGTTTTCAAAAACAATTTTCTGTTCCTCCCTGCTCCCAATTTCGAGCTCCTTCAAAGGCACCACTTTCAACAATTCTGGCCACCTCTTAGTTTATATACTTCCAGAATTCTAAATTATTTATATATGTGTGTGTATGTATGCATGTGTGTATATATACATACATGTGTGTATATATATATATATATACACGTGTGTGTGCGTGTGTATATATACATACATATATATATATATATATATATATATATATATTTTTTTTTTTTTTTTTCTTTTCTTTTTTGACATGGAGTCTTGCTCTGACACCAGGCTGGAGCACAGTGGCGCAAACTCAGCTCACCACAACTTCCACATCCTGGGTTCAAGCAATTCTCCTCGGCCTCCTGAGTAGCTGGGATTACAGGCACATGCCACCACGCCTGGCTAATTTTTGTATTTTTAGTAGAAACAGAGTTTCACCATGTTGGCCAGGATGGTCTCGATCTCTTGACCTCGTGATCCACCCACCTCGGCATCCCAAAATGCAGGGATTACGTGAGCCACTGCGCCTGGCCTCTAAATTATATTTTTATATCTTGTTCCTACTTGACTTTTTACTTCTACTATTACTGACTTTTCATTAAGGAAGAGGAGGATTTACCTCTTTTACCAGCCCTCCATCAAATGTACACATAGGCACAAACACACACATGTACACAGATGCTTCCTAAGACTCAACCTCACAGTACAACTTTACCACAATTTTAGATAAATCAATGTTCAACATTGATGCTACAATGATGATGTAAATGCTGCTTGCTGCCAAATTTACTGTGATTATCTTTTCAGTATAATTTTTGGTGTATGAAATAAGTAATTACATTTTTACTTGTATAATTTTCTCTTTTTTTTTTTTGAAACTGAGTCTTGCTCTATCTCCTAGGCTGGAGTGTAATGGCGTGATCTTGGCTTACTGCAATCTCCGCCTCCTGGGTTCCAGTGATTCTCATGCCTCAGCAACCTGAGTAGCTGGGATTACAGGTGGCCATCATCACGCCCCAATGATTTTTATATTTTTAGTAGAGATGGGGTTTCGCCATGTTGGCCAGGCTGGTCTTGAACTCCTGACTTCAAGTGATCTGCCTGCCTCAGCCTCCCAAAATGCTGGGATTATAGGCGTAAGCCTCTGCACCCAGCCACTTGTTTAATTTTCCATAAACATGTCACTAATTCATCCCCAAACCCACTTCCCTGTTTACATAAATCTTCTCTTGATATGTTAAACTTATCAGACAGGCCAGGCACAGTGGCTCACATCTATAGTTCCAGCACTTTGGGAGGCTGGGGCAGGCAGATCGCTTGAGACCATGAGTTTGTGACCAGTCTGAGCAACATAGTGAGATTCCCACCTCCACAAAAAAAATGCAGAAAAATTAGCTGGGCATGGTGGTACATGCCTGTAGCCCCAGCTACACAGGAGGCTGAAGTGGGAGGATCCCTTGAGCCTGGGAATCAGAGTTTGTGATGAGCAGAGATCTCATCCCTGCTTTTCAGCCTGGGGGACAGAGTGAAACCCTGTCTTAAAAAAAAAAAAACTCATCAGACAAATGAACAATGAGTCTTTCCAGAACTTCTGGCTGCCCACCCCCAGAAGTAATTCTCTAACTTTAGTGTGCCATTATTATTATTATTATAAATTAAATTCTTAGAATTTTCATTAGGAAAACTGTGAAGATATTTTCAATTCTCTGAAATAATTTACCAAGTAGATCAGCAGACAGGTATTCAAAGTTCCACCACAGCATAACACAGAAATCAGTATATACAATTATTATTTGTCAGTTAAAAATAAATTTTAAAAGTTATACTAAAAAAATAATAATTTTGCTACTATAATCTGCTATATGAATTCAATAAATGACTGTACAAATATGACTTTAGGGCAGGGCATGGTGGCTCGCACCTATAATCCCAGCACTTTGGGAGGCCAAGGCAGGCTAATCACCTGAGGTCAGGAGTTCAAGACCAGCCTGGCCAACATGGTGAAACCCTGTCTCTACAAAAATACAAAAGAATTAGCTGGGTGTGGTGGCAGGTGCCTGTAATCCCAGCTACTTGGGAGGCTGAGGCAGGAGAATCACTGGAACCCTGGAGGTAGAAGTTGCAATGAACCAAGATCACACCATCGCACTCCAGCCTGGGTGACAGAACAAGACACCATCTCAAAAAAAAAAAAAGAAAAGAAAAGATACAATTTTAGGGCCAAGCACAAGCACAGTGGCTCATGCCTATAATCCCAGCACTAGCACTTTAGATTGCCTGAGCCCGGGAGTTCGAGACCAGCCTAGGCAACATGGTAAAACCCTATCTCTACAAAAAATACAAAAATTAGCTGGGCGTGATAACACATGCCTGTAATCCCAACTCCAGAGGCTGAGGTGGTGGGAGGATTGCTTGAGCCTGGGAGCTCAAGGCTGCAGTGAGTTGTGATCATGATCATGCCACTGTACTCTAGCCTGGGTAATAGAGCAAGATCCTATCTCGAAAAAAAAAAAAAAAAAAAAAGGAAGCAAATGCAACTTTAATACATTTAGCATTGTTTGAATGCCTTACTTGGTCAAAGAACTTTTTGCATCATGTGTTTTTTTTTTTTAATCATTAAAGTATACTTGCTTTGAAAAATACATGTATCAGCTTGCATATATAACATTACAATGGAAATAAACACAATGTTTCTAAAGCCGAACTTTCTACCACTCAAGATAAAACACAAATTGCCTTTTGAAAATTGTTTCCCAGATAAGAGGATTAAAAAGATTTCTTGTAACCATTGGTAACAGCACAGAATCATCAAATTTGTAAACCGTGAATCTTATATTTCCATATATATGAAAAAGTACATTTTAATCAACATGTTAAATGTAAATAAAGAACATTTATCAGCAAAAATCCTCACAAAACTTCAGCGTGCATCAAAACCACCTGATTGGGGAGGTCTGGGGTAGTGCCAGAGAATTTGCACTTCTAAGAAGTTCCCAGGTGATGCTCATGTGGCTGGCCCAGGGACCACACATCAAGAACCACTGAGCTGAAGCACAAACTCAAGTTGCTTCCAGAGACATGGAGCAAGCAAGATACATTTGGAGACCTGAAACATCTGAAAATATATTTATTCTACTGTCACACTTAGGAATTTGGTGGCTGGGCATGGTGGCTCATGCCTGTAATCATGACTCTCTGGGAGGCTGAAACGGGGGAATCTCTTGAGCTCAAGAGTTCAAGACCAGCCTGGGCTACATGGCAAGTCCCTGTCTCTACAAAAAACAATAAATTAGCCACATGTGGTGGCACCTGCCTCTGGTTGCCGCTACTCCGGAAGCTGAGGTGGGAGGATCACTTGAACTCGGGAATTTGAGGCTGCAGTGCGCTATGATTGTACTATTGGACTCCAACCTGGCAACAAAGTGAGACCCTGTCTAAAAAAATTTTTTTTGCTATTAAAGAATTTTAGGATAGAAAGAAAATCTGAATGCTGGCGGGGTACGGTGGCTAATGCCTATAATCCCAGTCCTTTCAGAGGCCCAGGCGGGCGATCACCTGAGGTCAGGAGTTTGAGACTAGCTTGGCCAACATGGCGAAACCCCGTCTCTAATAAAAATACAAAAATTAGCTGAGTGTGGTGGTGTGCAACTGTAATCCCAGCTACTAGGGAGTCTGAGGCAGGGGAATCGCTTGAACCCAGGAGACAGAGGTTGCAGTGAGCCGAGGTGGCACCACTGTACTCCAGCCCAGGTGACAGAGTGAGATTCTGCCTCAAAAAATAAAAATAAATAAGAAAATCCTGGCCGGGCACAGTGGCTCACATCTGTAATTCCAGCACTTTGGGAGGCCGAAGCAGGCGGATCATGAGGTTAAGAGGTTGAGACCATCCTGGACAACATGGTAAAACCCCGTCACTACTAAAAACACAAAAATTAGCTGGGTGGCTGGGCGTGGTGGCTCATGCCTCTACTAAACCCCATCTCTACTAAAAATACAAAAATTAATTTGGTGTCTGGGCGTGGTGGTGGCACACGCCTGTAGTCCCAGCTACTTTGTATGCTGAGGCAGGAGAATCGCTTGAACCCGGGAGGCGGAGGTTGCAGTGAGCTGAGATGGTGCCACTGCACTCCAGCCCGGGGCAACAGTGTGAGACTCCATCTCAAAAAAGAAAGAAAGAAAGAAAGAAAATCTGAATGCTGTTATTGTGGAGTCTGAGGTCATGATGCCCAGTTCTTTGTGACCTGTTTTATTCTGTCTCCAACGCCCTGATGGTGTGGATGGATCTCGAAGTGGGTTTATTTTCATCCACTGTGCTAGGTAATTGCTGGGCCTTTTCGACCTCAAAAATAGTGTTCTTCAGACCTCGGAAACTGTCTTGAATTATTCCTTTGAAGACCTTTCTTCATTTCCTCTGCCTTTTCTTTCTGCAACACCTGTTCGAATATCTAACTTCTTGGATTCATCATCTGACTATCTTTTCTCCATTTCCAACTCTTTGTCTTTTTGCTCTACTTTTAAGGAAGTTTTCTTCATAACTTCATCTTCTAGTCTTCTATTTTTTAATTTCCATTTCTCCTGTATTTTTAATTTCTAAGAGCTTTAATACAATTTCATATTGATAGTATCTTCTTATACATTCAATATAGCAGCATAATTTCTCTGAGATTAATTATAGTTCTTGAAATTTCTTCTCCCCACATAGTTTCTGTCTCCTCCAAGTTTCTTTTCCTTCCCTTCTTTTTCTTCTCTTTTCCAGCTGAGGCTTTACTCAGAGTCTGGTCACCTTTGCCTGTCCACTCACTCCTGAAGGGCAGCTCTGTGGGTGTCGGTGTGGTCACCTGGAGCTTCCTGTTAGGGTGGTCAGGCTGTTCTTTTGCATTAGGGAACCCCCAAAGTGTGGGTTTTTTCTCGGGCTGGGCAGATTCTCTATGGATGACTTCTGATTGCATGTGTGGAGTTATAAGCCTGGCTGGCAGTATTCTGGGGACGAGAAAGGGCAGCAGCTGGATGGGGGTGGGGGAATCATGGCAGCACTGAAAATGCTGAATGTGTAAACATCCACTCATCCTTCCACACCTCAGTGCCCTGACCCCACTCTCAGCAGTACCCTGACTCTCTTCCACACCTGGTGTGTCACCTCTGTGTGATTTTTTTTTCGAGACAGGGTCCCACTCTCACCCAGGCTAGCGTGCAGTGGCGTGATCTTGGCTTACTGCAACCTCTGCTGCACAACTCAAGTGAGACTCCACAGGTACGCACCACCATGCCTGGCAAATTTTTGTATTTTTGGTAGAGACAGGGTTTCCCCTTGATGCCCAAGCTGATCTCCAACTCCTAGACTCAAGGGACCTGCCCACTTCGACCTCCTAAAGTGTTGGGATTATATGAGTGAGCCACCTTGCCTGGCCACCTGGTGTGTCACTCTCTCCAGACATTTGGGCTCTACTCTCCTGCTGGGGCAAAGAAGGAGCAAGTTCCATATGAAAGAGGAAAGGAGACTTGAGCGACTGCTGGCTCAGGTGTCCTCTCAGATCCAGTTACCGCTCCTCCCTATGTGTCCTAGGTTTGGAAATTTTGTTGTCCCCCCCACCCTTTTTTTTTTTTTTTCTGGGAGACAGGGTCTGGCTCTGCTTCCCAGGCTGGAGTGCAGCCTCTACATCCTGGACTGAAGTGATCTTCCCACCTCAGCCTCCCAGGTAGCTGGGACTGTAGGCACATACTACTACACCTGGCTAATGTTTGTATTTTTTGTAGAGATGGGGTTTTGCCACGTTGCCCAGACTGGTCTTGAACTCCTGGACTCAAGCAAGCCACCCGCCTTGGCCTCCCAATGTGTTGGGATTATGGGCGTGAGCCACTGCACCCAGCCCTTGTAGTCTCAATTGGTTAATTTTTTTTTTTTAAAGAATATTCCTTTAATATCATTGTCAGAGGAGGCTATAAAGGAAGTAGGTGGGCAAACGGTCCCCTCTGAAGTAGAAGCCCATGTCCCTGTCCCCCTGTCTCCTTATGAAGAGGAGTATGTATGTGTATACAGTTGCTTGTGTACATACTCTCTTAACATCTCATTCATGATTCCATCCTTTCCATCCTTATGATGCTTTACTTTCCATCTTTGCTGTTTATTGTCATGTGACATACTTGCTTGTTCTTTAAGATCAACTCCAATGGAACATCAGATCCATCAGAGCAGGGACTCTGCTTCATACACTGTGTGTCGTGCCTAAGATAACACCTGACACTGATTAGACCTCACAGTACAGTCTGTAGAATAGAATACATTATGGCCAGGCACGGTGACTCATGCCTGTAATCCTAGGACTTTGAGAGGCCGAGGTGGGTGGATAATTTGAGGTCAGGAGTTTGAGGCCAGTCTGGCCAACATGGTGAAACCCCATCTTTATTAAAAATACAGAAATTAGCCAGGTGTGGGTGAGTGTACCTGTAGTCCCAGCTACTCAGGAGGCTGAGGCAGGAGAACTGCTCGAGCCCAGGAGGCAGAGGCTGCAGTGAGTGGAGATCACGTCGCTGCACTCCAGCCTGCGTGACAGAGGGAGACTCAGTCTCAAACTAATAATAATAATAACAATAATATAATTCCATTTTATTTTATTTTATTTGGAGACTGAGTCTTGCTCTGTTGCCTAGGCTGGAGTGTAATAGCACAATCATGGCTCACTGCAGCCTCCACCTCCCGGGTTCAAGTGAGTATTTTTAAGAGAGTATGTACACATGCAACTGCATACACATGTACACACAGAAAAGTCTGAAAGGACAGGCCAGGCGCAGTGGCTCACACCTGTAATTCCGGCACTTTGGGAGGCCAAGGTGGGTGGATCACTAGAGGTCAGCAGTTAGAGAACAGCCTGGGCAACATGCTGAAACCCTGCCTCTATTGAAAATATAAAAATTAGCTGAGCATCGTGGGAGCGCCTGTAGTCCCAGTTACTCAAGAGGCTGAGGCAAGAGAATTGTTTGAACTCAGGAGGCAGAGGTTGTACTGAGTCAAAACTGCCTCACTGCACTCTCCTGGGCGACAGAGCAAGATTCCACCTAGGGCGAAAAAAAAAAAAAGTCTGCAAGATCATACTCTGAGATGTTAAGAGAGACTAATCCTGGATGATGAAGTTATATATATTTATAGATCACCTGTGTAACAAATATGTTAAAAGAAAGCTACCCCTTAAAACTGAGCCCCAGAGATGTTAAGTAATTTGCCCAAGGACACACAGCTATTAATAGTGGCAGAGCTGAGATCTGAACCCAGGCAGTCTGGCTCCTCTATGCAATACTCCTGTATTGCAAAGGACCATCCTCTTTTGGGCTGTTCCTAAGACACCTGTGCTGGGGCCATGTTTTCCAAAAGCAGCTCTATCAGATAGGAAAAAGATGACTAGTTCCAATTCTTCCTAGAGACACATAAACAGCTGTCATCGAAACCAGAGGGCAAAATGAGGTGCCAGAGCAAATGAGGTACAGACACTTGCTGAGGTGTGGCCAGAGCCTGCAGAGACGATCCTGCTCATGCTCTGCTTGTGTTCTCCACGATGCTTCCTGGGGCACTCAGGGAAGGAGAGACCACTCCCCTGAGCTCTGGAGAGCTGTGCAAGGACAGCCTTACCAGGGGTACTGTGGCCAAATGCTGTGGGACAGCAGGTTCTGGGGGAGCACGGAGGGACAGAAGAGGACCTTCACAACTAGAAACAATAGCTGTTTTGACCTACATTTGTGGTACCATCCAGTCCCCTGCCACCTCCCCCACCAAGTACGGCAGTGTTAGATTGTGGGGTGGGAGGCAAGAGGGGGGAAGTCCCAGAAGAGGGGCCTGGTAGAGGTGTTTGGGGTTCAGGGCAGCAGCTCTTCAACTACAGGATGTTGTAGCAGCAAGAATGATCATAGTGAGGCCTCCAGCTGAAAAGTGCCCCTCTAGACATATGTTCCTTCTCTCTGCAGCTCAGACAAGCAGGCTGATGTGCCCCAGACTAACACAGCTCTAACTTGTCCATCAAGACCCTGAGGATCTGCTGCAAGCCCTTCTCCAATAAATAAAGCCACCCTTTGTCCCCTATCTAGACACAAAAGCCCAACTACTCTGAGGTGGGAGGCAGGGCTATCTAGAGGAAAGTTAAGAGCAGCTGCCTCTCTGCTCCCTGCCAAAGCTAGCTTAGCCAAATCCCCAGGAAAATGCTGCTGCACATGAAACATGAAAACACAAACCACAGACGGTCTGCTCTCCTTCCCATACACATGTCCAAACAAGAATGCTTTCCAGCCGTTGCTGACGGCTTCTACAGGATGAGGTCATTTCTATGGCTCGGTCTGTGGCTTTGCTTGCTCCTTCCCCTTCACTCAGACGAGCCAGCTTAACTTATTTGACCCAGATGTGCAGGCCCAGGAGCACTGAGAAGCAACAGCAATGCATGCTCTGAGCTGAAGCCCACCCGCCATGCCAGCCAGTGATGGGTCAGATAACTGGGCTTGGTGAGGTGTGCCATCAAAGCACTCCCAGAGAAGGCCTACAAAAACGAGAGGCTGGTGGGAAGCTCTCCCGGGTCTGCCTTCTCTTTCCTCCTCTGTGGGATGTCCCCTGGCTGGGTGATACTCTCCTCAGCCCTAGCTGCATGGTCACGGGGAAACCAGGCAGAGGGTGGAGGGAAGGCTGGCTGCCGCAGATCTTAAGTCATCCTCTGGTCTCAGGCCCAGCAGGGCAGGGTGTTCTCTGCCCTACACTACAGAGATACTGGAAGTACTCAAGTGAAGCCTGAAGAGACCTCCACGTCAAGGATAAACTCGGCTGAAGGGTGTGGTCAGGATCCTACTGGAAACTTCAACCTCTCCACAGCAGGCCTCTAACCACTAATTACCTGTCTCTAGGAAAGCACAGAGCTGCTATTAGAGACACAGGAGAGGCAGACGCTGACTTTAGCAAGACCCTGGATCTGACGAGCTTCTTGTACAAACCCTCAGCCCCTTCCCTCCCTCTCACTAGTCCTCTGAAGTACAGAATGCAGAGGGAGTAGGGAGGCAACAGGAGCTGATGGCAACACCCCAGGGTCTCCTGGCCCACAAGCAAATTTGGTAACTCCAAATGTAGCCCTGGGGTGGCGGGAGAGGCCCTTGGTTGCAAGGGCTAGAGAGTGAGAAATGCTACTTCAGGATGGCTCTGGGGCTAATGGCACTCTGCAAAGCTCCACGTGAACAGGAAGAGCAAGAGCTGATATGCAATGAGATTGGGGAGCTGTGAAATGACAGGCCTAGCCTTACAGCTGCGAGCCCCCCACTTCTCCACACAAAGAAACGACATTGGGGTTGAGCAGACCAGACCACAACAGGAGCTGCAGGCCGAACACTCCAAAAGAGGCCTCTCTCGACTTCCTGCCTGAAGATATGTCCTTAGTTCACTCTGAAAGGGGCATGGGTACCAAGTCTCAATCAGCGTCACTGGACATGCCATACTGTGCATGTGGTACGACAGAAGGCCAGGGGCACAGGAAAAATCCCTACTGAGAGGAGTCCAGAACTGGGGAATTCTGAGTTATTACTCACCAAGAAGTGTGGCTCAGGAACGACAACAGAACCAGGCTGCCCCAGGCTGTCACCCGCAGCTGGGCTAAGCGATAAAGTGGAGCCGGCCATCCTGTGGGTGATTCGCCTTTGCATACTGACTTCCCTGCTGACTCAAGGCTTAAGATTGCCACAGGGTCTTGGGGCCTTGCCTCATCTGAGAGAGACAGACAGAAGGAGAATACTAGTCTCATGTACATCTTAGTAGCCCAGGATCTATTCTTTTTTTTTGAGACGGAGTCTCGCTCTGTCATCCTGGCTGGGATGGAGCGCAGTGGTGTGATCTCAGCTCACTGCAACCTCCACCTCCAGGGTTCAAGAAATTCTCCTGCCTCAGCCTCCCGAGTAGCTGGGATTACAGGCACCCACCACGACACCTAACTAATTTTTGTATTTTTTTTTAGTAGAGACAGGGTTTCACCATGTTGGCCAGGCTGGTCTTGAACTCCTGACCTCAAGAGAGCATCTATTCATTACTTTTTTTTTTTTTTGAGACTGAGTTTTGCTCTTGTAGCCCAGGCTAGAGTGCAATGGCATGATCTTGGCTCACTGCAACCTCCACCTCCTGGGTTCAAGCGATTCTCCTGCCTCAGCCTCCGGAGTAGCTGGGGCTACAGATGTGTACCACCACACCTGGCTAATTTTTTTATTAGTAGTAGAGATGGGGTTTCACCATGTTGGCCAGGCTGGTCTCAAAACTCCTGACCTCAGGTGACCCACCCACCTCAACCTCCCAAAGTGCTGGGATTACAGGTGTAAGCTGCACCCAGTGGGATCTATTTATTTCTAAATAGGCTTCTCCCAGCTTCAAGGAAGCCATGGGTCTGAGTGGAGGCTTGAATAGGGCTCTGCTCTTGGTGGGTGAAAGGGAGGAGGTGGCAGCAAGGGGAAAGAGGCACTCACGGGCTCTCCAGGCCGAGGTGGGGCAGGGAAGGAGATGCAAGCCAGACAGCGAAGAGAAAGGTACAGAGCCCAGATTTTTCTAGGTTAAGATTGGACTTGGGTGGCAGGGCCCTTCCATCTCAAAATATTTCTGCTTGCTATTATGCTACTGTCCTTCCAAGCTCTGGAATGGGCTTCAGGCTCGCTGGTGTCAACAGCACTCAAGCACCCAGGGGGAGAAGAAGAGACATCTGCCATTTTTAGGTTGCCTCAAGGGAGGACACCAAAGGAGTGAAGACAGACTCCCATGGCCTCACTGACTTTCCCGGCCACCTGTCCCATTTACAAAGCCCCACTGCCACGCCCTGCCAATGTGCACCGATTTTACGGCCTTGCCCACCTTTCCTCTCCCGCTCTCCGCATCCCCCACCCTGGAGGCCAGTGCCTCTCCTGGTGGAAGCAGCATCCTCTGTACATTCCAGCCTCCAGCTCTCTGTGTCTCCTCCACAGGCACCGCTCCTAACACGCATCTCACCGGATGCCTCCGACAGGCAGGGTAATTCAGAGTCAGGGTAGGCGTGGTTTGAGGCCACACAGTACTTGATGAATTGATGGGCTCCACCAGAGGAGCCCATCAATTCCTTCCTTAGGCCATGAGGGAAGGAAGCAACAAAAGCCCCAACCCAGGTTCTTCTTTTGATTTGCTGTTTTGTTTTGTTTGAAGAGCTCATATCCTAACAAAAAGTCCATCTATGGCCAGATGCAGTGGCTTATGCCTATAATCCCAGCACTTTGGGGGGCCGAAACATAGGCCCCATCTCTACTGCATTTTTTAAAAAAATTTTTAAAGGTGAAACCCCATCTCTACTTAAAATACAAAAATTAGCTGGGTGTGGTGGCGCGCACCTGTGGTCCCAGCTACTCGGGAGGCTGAGGCAGGAGAATTGCTTGAACCCGGGAGGCAGAGGTTGCAGTGAGCCGAGATCGGGCCACTGCACTCCAGTCTGGCGCCTGGTGACGGAGTGAGACTCTGTCTCAAAAAAAAAAAAAAATGGTAAAATAAAGAAAAATTAAGGAAAAAAGATTTTTTTTCAAAATTTATGCAAGCAGCACATGCATATGTTGTCAAATAATTCAGACGTCTAACCCACTCCCAATCCTTTTCACTGATGGGGTCTTACTATCAGGCTGGTATCAACCTCTTGGCCTCAAGTGATCCTCTTGCCTCAGCCTCCCAAAGTGCTGGGATTACAGGTGTGAGCCACTGTGCCCACCAACGTTACCAAGTTTTAACCACTGTTAGACAATAACCGTGAACTGAGTCTGTCTAGAGGTCATGAGCAGAGACCTCCAGGTGCAGCCTGTGCTGGGCTAAGGGAGTCAATCCCACAATCAGGCAGATCTGTCAAGAGAGCTTTAGGGTTTTTAATTAGGAGCGCCAGCTGGGCTCCTTCTTTAGTCCCCCCACTCCACCCCACAGCCTGGCTTGTAACTTGACTTCTTAAGATGGAATCAAGGGAAGGAGAGAAAGAAAGAAAGGAAAGGTGAACAAACTACTAACTTATCATCTTCCCTGTGTTCTAAAAATCGTCTTGCAACCAGTATTACTTCTTACTTTTTTGGGGTTTTTTTTGGAGACAGGGTCTTGCTCTGTCACCCAGGCTGGAGTGTAGTGGCCTGATCACAGTTCTCTGCAGCCTCAACCTCTGGGACTCAAGCGATCCTCCTGCCTCAGCCTCACAATTAGCTGGGACTATAGGCATGTGCCACCATACCTGAGCAACATAGGAAGACCTTGTCTCTAATGAAAATTTAAAAATTAGCCAGCTGTAATGAACATTTTATGCATGTTTATGAGCATTTGTCTAAGCCAGGCACCTAGAATAGAAATACTTCTAGAAATGGAGACGCCATGTTTTACAATCTGGTGGATGTGGCCATGTCTAATTTACACTTGCACCCACTGTGCATGAACATCCAGAAATCTCTGTGCACAAGAGTTTGGGAGAAACTGCAGTCTCCGTCTCAGCTCACAAACACCCACTCTAGATGTGGCTTCTCAATGCAGCAACTTCTCTGTGGTCTAAGGTACCTCCACCTATGGAGCCCTTACCCAGCACATCCAGAGTTATGTGGAAGGTGCCCAACTCCTGTTTAATGGTGGCTCCCAGACTATTTCAAAAACCTGCCACAATGGCAGTAATGATATACAAAAGGGAACAAAGCCGTTAACGGTGACAAAAACAAGAGTAGGGAGGCAGAACTTAGCAAGAGACTGCAATTTGTTTATCTAAATCAGGAAGCAGAAGGCAGCGTGTAAGTGAATGAGACAATGCTGGAGAAAGCTCCAGCCTGGAGCATTTGATGGCCTCCATGGAGGCAATCACCACACTCACCAAAGAAACCAAGGAGGGAAGCCGGGCTACAGCTAAAACGTACAGAGGACAGCAGGAGAAACGAAGCTGAAAGCTGGGATCAACTAAAGGGCTGTCTGCAGAACAGCTGCACTGACTGGCTCCATCACTGTCATATCTTCTTCCCAGGGACAGGCACATAGTGCCAGGTGAAAACAGAAGGGTGGCTTCCAAAAATATTAAGCCAATGGACTAGAGCAGGGGTTGGCAAACTTTTCTGCAAAAAGCTGGACAGTAACTTTTTTTTTTAGGTGGAGTTCTGCTCTTGCTGCGCAGGCTGGAGTGCAATGGCGCAATCTCAGCTCACTGCGACCCCTGCCTCCTGGGTTCAAGTAATTCTCTTGCCTCAGCCTCCGAGTAACTGGGATTACAGGTGCATGCCAGCACGCCTGGCTAATTTTTTGTATTTTTAGTAGAGACGGGGTTTTGCCATGTTGGCCAGGCTGGTCTCAAACTCCTGACCTCAGGTGATCCGCCTGTCTTGGCCTCCTCAAGTGCTGGGATTATAGGTGTGAGCCACTGCGCCTGGCCAACAGTAACTATTTTAGGCTTTGCAGGCCACACAGGGTATCTATCTCATGTTCTTCATTTTGGGAAAGGAAGGCTTGATATCCCCAAAGTGCCAGTCAAACTGCACACCTTACAAAAAGCCTTCCAGGCAATGAGTTCTGCCTCCATCCACACAGTATCAGAGCACAACCCATTTAGGAGAGAGGCCTACTGTGGAAACAGACTTACTAATGTGACAGTGGCTGAAACCTTCATCAGCTCACTAGGAAATCGGCTTGGTGCTTCGTTGTAAAATATGAGTGAGCTCATGTGAATCACCAGACATGGAAAGAAACCAGCAGCCTGAATAAAGATGACCAAGATCAACAACCAGCTCTTAGAGGAAGTAAAATAATTTGAGGGTCAGGAGATCATTCTGAAACAATTCTAATTAGTGTGCCAGAGAGATTCAACATGTAAAACAAAAGCAAAATGCTATGAGAATGAAATAACCAGAGAACCAGAGAGGGGAGAATTTAAAATATGACTGTCAAATTAACACCTTCACTAGAAGGTCTAGAAGACAAAATGCAGACAATTTACCACAGTATAAGAAAGAGGCTGGGTGTGGTGGTTCATGCCTATAATCCCACCACTTCTGGGAGGTAGGCAGATCACTTGAGGTCAGGAGTTTGAGACCAGGCTGGCCAATATGGTGAAACTCCGTCTCTGCTAAAAATACAAAAATTCGCTGGGCGTCGTGGCACACACCTGTAATCCCAGCTACCTGGGACGCTGAGACAGGAGAATCACTGGAACCCGGGAGATGGAGGTTGCAGTGAGCTGAGATCATGCCACTGCACTCCAGCCTGGGTGACAGAGTAAGACTTCGTCTCAAAAAAAACAAGAAAAGAAAGGAATGTACTTCAGCTAATCAAGAAAGTAAAACAAGAAAGAAAAAGACGTAGAATACAGAAAACATCTAACCCACAAAAGTGTAGAATACAGAAAACATCTAACCCACAAAAGCTGCAAAAGGAAGTCTCAAGTTGAGACCTAAATAACTTGCTTAAAGAATCACCTGTCCAGATTGGAGAAGCAAGAAAGAGCTTTCTGGAAACAATGTTACCAGCAAGGAAGGAGATATGATGTAATGTAGGGGTGGCCAATCTTTTGGCTTCCATGGGCCACATGGGAAGAACAACTGTCTTGGGGCCTTACATGAAATACACTAACACTAACAATAACTGATGAGCTAAAACAAACAAACAAACAAAAAGAAATCATAAAAAAATCTCATGTTTTAAGAAAGTTTATAAATTTGTGTTGGGCCACATTCATAGCTGTCCTCGACTGTGGGTTGGACAAGCTTGATGTTTATCAAACTGGATAATTTCAAGAGCAGAGTAAAGGTACATTATTCTTTTAACCACAATGAAAAACGAGGCAACTAAAAACTCCATGAAAAAGTAAAAGCTGATAAAACAGTGGTTCAAAATATGAAACAAACTAAAAAGCAGCATGAGTTGAAGAATTGTTGGAATGCAAGAAAAGAATCCACTTGACCTGGACATCAAAAGTACTCTCCAGCCAGGCATGGTGACTCATATCTATAACCCAGCACTTCAAGACGCTGAAGAGGGCAGATCACTTGAGGTCAGGAGTTCGAGTCCAGCCTGGCTAACATAGTGAAACCCTATCTTTACTAAAAATACAAAAATTGGTCTGGTGTGATGGTGGGTGCCTGTAATCCCAGCTACTTGGGAGGCTGAGGCAGGAGAATCTCTTGAATCCAGGAGGTGGAGGTTGCAGTGAGCCAAGATGTGCCACTGTACCGTAGTCTGTACAACAGAGTGAGGCTCTGTCACAAAGAAAAACAAAGCACTCTCCTTTGAGTGTCATGGAGATTATACACTGGGCACGTGCAGAAAAAAACTAAAATCTTAGCACTCTGGTTGAACGTGCATATTAATATGGCCTCAATCATGTAAACACTACTTACTGGTTTTACAGGTTTTTCTTTTTTTTTTTTTTTTTTGAGAGACAGTCTGTCTCTGTCACCCAGGTTGGAGTGTAGTGGCACAGTCATGGTTCACTGCAGCGCTGACCTCCTGAACTCAGGCAATCCTCCAACTTCAGCCTCCTGAGTAGCTGGGACTAGAGGCATGCACCACCACACCTAGCTAATTTTTGTATTTTTAGTAGAGAAAGGGTTTCACCATGTTGACCAGGCTGGTCTCAAACTCCTGACCTCAAGTGATCTGCCTGCCTTGGCCTCCTAAAGTACTAGAATTACAGGCATGAGCTGCCACACCTGGCCCAGAAATACTTATTTTTTTAACTTTTATTTTAGGTTAAGGGGTACATGTGCAGCTTTGTTATACAGGTAAATTGTGTCTCACAGGGGTTTGGCATAGAGACTATTTCATCACTCAGGTAATAAGCATAATACCTGACAGGTAGTTTTTTGATCCTCTCCCTCCTCCCACCCTTCACCCTCAAGTAGGCCCCAATGGCTATTTTCTCTTCTTTGTGTCCACATGTACTCAATGTCTAGCTCCCATTTACAAGTAAGAACACACGTATTTGGTGTTCTGTTCCTGCCTTAGTTGGCTAAGGATAATACCTCCAGTTCCATCCACGTTGCAGCAAATGACATGATTTCACTCATTTTTATGGCTGCATAGCATTCCATGGTGTATATGTACCACATTTGTTTATCCAGTCTACTGTTGATGGGTATTTAGGTTGATTCCATGTCTTTGTTATCATGAATAGTGCTACAATGAACATATGTGTGCATGTGTCTTCAGGGTAGAACAATTTTAAAAAATTTTTTATTTCAGTAGGTTTTTGGAGAATAGGTAGAAACTTCCATGAATAAGTTATTTAGTGGTGATTTCTGAGATTCTGATGCACTCAACACCTGAGCAGTGTGCGCTGTACCTAAGTGTAGTCTTTCATCCCTTGCCACCCCCCACCCTTTCCCCCCAAGTCCCCAAAGTCCAATGTATCATTCTTACTCCTTAGCGTCGATACTTAGCTCTCATATATGAATGAGAACATACAATGTTTGGTTTCCCATTCCTGGCTTATTTTATTTAGAATAATAGTCTCCAATTCCATCCCGGTTGCTGCAAATGCCATTATTTCATTCCTTTTTATGGCTGAGTAGTATTCCATGGTATTATATATACCACATTTTCTTTCTCCACTTGTCAATTGACAGACATTTGTGCTGGCTCTGTATTTTACAATCACAAGTTGTGCTGCTATAGACATGCGTTTCCAAGTATCTTTTTCATATAATGACTTCTTTTACTCTGGGTAGATAACCTAGTAGTGGGATTGCTAGATCAAACGGTAGATCTATTTTTAGTTCTTTAAGGAATCTCCACACTGTTTCCCATAATGGTTGTACTAGTTTCCATTCCCACCAACAGTGTAGAAGTGTTCCCGTTTCACTGCATCCACACCAATATCTATTATTTTGTGATTTTTTGATTACGGCCATTCCTGCAGGAGTGAGGTGGTACTGCCCTGCAGTTTTGATTTGCATTTCTTGATAATTAATGATGTTGAGCATCTTCCGCATGCTTGCTGGCCATTTGTATGTCTTCTCTTGAGACTTGTCTATTCATGTCCTTAGCCCACTTTTTGATGGAATTGTTTGTTTTCTTGCTGATTTGAGTTCTTTGTAGATTCTGGGTATTAGTCCTTTGTCAGATGTACTGATTGTGAAGATTTCTTCCCACTCTGTGGACTGTCTGTTAACTCTGCTGATTATTTCATTTGCTGTGCACACTACCATGCCAGGCTAATTACTTTTTACTTTTATTTTTTTGTAGAGACAGGGTTTCACTATGTTGCCCAGGCTGTTGATGAATAGTTCTAGTTAAGAGCTACTTATTAAAACCTGAGATTTTATCATATCTCCATTCAAACCTGAGACACAATGATTCTATGATTTCATATGATAAGGAACTCCCCTGAGGCAGGCTAGCCAGCTATTTGATTCCTCATTTTTCATTCAGGGAAACCAAGTCTCAGCAATTCAGTGACCTTCTCTGGTTTTGCCCATACCCTAAGCCTGCAGTATTTCTCATATTAGATGATCAAATCACTTTGGTGGTGTCATGGATACAACCTATCTGGCAAGGCATTTCCTGTTAGCCACTACTCAGAGAATTCTTTTCTGTTGGAGGGCTGCTGAGGACATCCACAGAGCCTGGTATGTGTGGGCTTCCCCTCTGGGTCCTGTGGACCCTGCCTGTACTGCCCTATTCTGGCAGGACTGGAATCAACCTGGAGTGCCTTCTAGCACAGCATGGGGCTCCCTCATCCTCTGGGGAGAAAAGGGGCTGGCCCAGCCATTCCCATGCCCCAGAGAAAAGGAAGTTTGCAGAAACAGTCCACTAATGCCCAAAACCCAGAAGTAGGAGGCTGAAACCAAGTAACCTTCACTTTCAGAACAGTGACTAAAAATGAAACTTCAGAATTAGGATGGGGCCCTTGAAATTCATCAGACGATCTTCCTAGTCCATCTGAGGACCTGCCCATTTGTCTTAACTTTCAACTAGGAAATACACTGTATATATGAAACAAGGGTGTGTGTGTATATATAAAATATGTACCACTTGAAGACCTAAGTAAAAGAAAAAGAATACATATGCACAGAACACACAATCCAAGAAACAGAATATTACCAGAACTGTTAACATTCTCTCTGTCCTGCCCCACCCCCACCAAGGAGAATCGCCTCCCTGATTCAGGGGTTAAGCATTTCCTTTTGTCCTCATAGTCTTATTACACATGTGTGCATCCCTAAGCAGTACACTGTTTAGTTCTGCTTGTTTTTCAACTTCATATCATTGGAATCACACCATGTGTGTGCTCTGTCTTGCTTTTCTTGCAGTACATGCTGAGATTTTTCCTTCATTGATGCAGACAGCTGGAGTTCATTTTCACTGCGGTAGAGAGGGACTATAGGAATATACCTCAGTTTATCTACCTACTCTACTGATATTTGATTGTTTCTAGTTTTTTCTATCATTAACAATGCTGCCAAGGAAACTCTTCTGAGAATGGCCAGTCTTTTAAAATGCTCCTTCCCAAAAAAAAAAAAAAATGCTCCTTCCAAACCATTCCTCATCCTCCCTCCCTCAGGAGGTCCGGGTTTTGCCTCTGCAAATAGCACAGGGCGGAAAACCCTGGCCTGTGGCTAAAGTACTGGGAGTTCTCTGCAACCAGAGACACGATTCCCAGGATCCTATCCCTCTGCTCCCCGCCCCGGCCTCACTCACAGACGCCTGTCTCCTCTTCTGAACTTGAGATTACACCTCCTGCTTTACATGGATAAAACAATTGGCCTTTTAAGAGGCAGCCTGGATTTCTGAGTCACACCCCTCTTCCTGCTATCTCCACCTTTTTCCCCAGGTAAAAGAGAACAGACTGCAATGAAAGGGCTCCATTGACAGGCCGAAGGGTAACAGCTATGGCAGAAAGGAGATGCAGGCCCTGCCTGGCCTGGAGGATCAAAGGAAGCTCTCAGATGCCAGCCTTCAGGCCACTAGCTCCTCACATGTGCCACACAGCAACAGGAAGAAGAAGGGAAACCTACCCATGGGCAGAGCCAGTCACTTTTCCATATTATATATATTATTCCATTTAAAGTTCACATAATTTGAAAGGTGGTAAAACAGTAACAGGCAACACCATAAGTACACTTACTGGATACAGACCATATGCCAGCTACTGTGCCACGTGCTCTACACGCCTTTCTTAATGGGTCCTAACCCATTACAGTGGCCATGAAGTCAATTCAGGGGATTAAGATCAGCATTTTTTTTTTTTTTTTTTTGAGACAGAGTCTCACTCTGTTGCCAGGCGCAAGGCTAGAGTGCAGTGGCACAATCTTGGCTCACTGCACCTCTGCCTCCCGGGTTCAAGCAATTCTGCCTCAGTCTCCTGAGTAGCTGGGACTACAGGAACATGCCACCATGTCCAGCTAATTTTTGTATTTTTAGTAGAGATGGGGTTTCACCATGTTGGCTAGGCTGGTCTTGATCTCTTGATCTTGTGATCCGCCCGCCTCGGCCTCCCAAAGTGCTGGGATTACAGGTTTGAGCTCCCGTGCCCGGCCAAGACCAGCATTTTTAAAAAGAAAACCAGCTGGACATGGTGGCTCACTCCTGTAATCCCAGCACTCTGAGAGGCTGAGGTGGGCAGATCACCTGAGGTCAAGAGTTTGAGACCAGCCTGGCCAACATGGTGAAACACTGTCTCTATTAAAAATACAAAAAATTAGCCGGGCATGGTGGCGGGTGCCTATAATCCCAGCTACTCAGGAGCAAAGGCAGGAGAATCGCTTGAACCCAGGAGGCAAAGGTTGCAGTGAGCTGAGATTGCGCCACTACACTCCAGCCTGGGTAACGGAGAGAGATTCTGTCTCAAAAATAAATAAATAAATAATTTTTTAAATTAAAAAATTAACAAATAAGACTGAAACTAGATAGAAAATACTAAAGCAACCTGTAGAGGACGGGCAAGTATTGTTGAAAGTTTCACTTCTATTTGTATCCATTAGTCCATCTGTAATAGACAGTAATGTGAAACCTACCTCTCACTGTGGGCAGTGGCTAAAGACAGTTGTGAAAACTTCCTTATCTGTTTCAATAACCATCCCACTGAGGTAAGTTCAGTTTCTAACCTAATTTAACAGAGAAAAGAACTGAAGCTACTTCCCCAACTTCATCTGTGGTACACGCCCCAGCCACCACCCCACCCCATCACTCCTGACCTAACAGCCTCATTTCTGTTCCTCTTTCCGTCCCCAGAACACATGCTGTTCCTTGGCACAGAGCATTCTCCCTTCTTTGCACAGCTGTCTCCTTCCCATCCTTCAGGTCTCAGCCTGGGTGTCATCTCCACTGCAGAGAGCCCTCCTGGAGCCCTGTTCTCTCCTGCTCATGGCCACACAGACATCTGCTTTCTTGTTTGCTATGTGCCTTTCCCACTAGAACTGCAAAGACAGGGAGACATCTGTCATCTTCACCCACACAGACCTTGCTTCTACTAGAGTAGCTGGCACATAGCAGACACTTCACATGTGTTAAGTGAATAAAGAAATGTCCCAAGCACAGCCGTGTGTGGTGGCTTATGCCTGTAATCCCAGTACTTTGGGAGGCTGAAGTGGGTGGATCACCTGAGGTCGGGAGTTTGAGACCAGCCTGACCAACATTGAGAAACCCTGTTTCTACTAAAAATACAAAATTAGCTGGGCGTGGTGGCGCACGCCTGTAATCCCAGCTACTCGGGAGGCTGAGGCATGAGAATTGCTTGAACCCAGGAGGCAGAGGTTGTGGTGAGCCGAGATCGCACCATTGCACTCCAGACTGGGCAACAAGAGCAAAAGTCTGTCTCAAAAAAGAAAAAGAAAAAGAAAAAGAAATTAAGTCCTCATGGTTAGCAAATGGCAAAGCCAGGATTCGCACCCAGGTCTGTCTGACCTGAGGCTTGTTCTCAGTGCTGTGGCTGTGCTAAAAACTCAGAAACAGCACATTGCTGCCCCAGTGCACAACACGAGAAAGTGTGGGTGCTCCTAGCATGACTAACTCCTAAAGCTCATGCTCTCTCCATTATGTCATTGGGGCGGACGTTGCTGCTGGCAGGATGAGTGGCTCACAGGAGCAGCCTCTTGAAGTCAGCTGAGAACATGGAGGGGAGAAATGAATGAGGAGACTGCAAAAACTCCAGACTTGAGAAAAAGAAAGTTGCCAGTGACCAGAGAAATACCAGAAAAAGTCAGCTGAGCCCAGGATTTCTACTGTGCCCAGGAGAGCGGCCAGTTCAGAAATGAGGGGTGGGGGCGCCCCTAGGCAAACAGTATTCTGCGAAGGAGGTCTGGAGAAGAGCCAGAGACAGCAGCCAAAGGAGCAACCATGCAAGGGGACAGAGGGCTGAGGCTGCAGGAGCTGCACATTCAGGGCCCTTGGGGCGGGCAGCATTGAGTTGATTCTGAGGCTGGGACTGGAGAGGGAGGTCCCAGGCTGTGACTTGGCTGACCGTCCCACAAAGGGGACAGCTGGAGCAGGCCACAGAACTATTTTGCCAATGCTGCCACCTTGTGGCCATAGAATGCCCAGCCCACAGAAAAAAAATGTACACGTAGGTCAGTTTGTGGGTTCATTCTTCATTTATTCAAAGTGCCTAATGTGAGTGACATGGGTCCAACCTTCAAGGACCTCAGCCCCTTATATCCAGGCAGTGACCAAACTCTCCTCTTTTCACCTCCCTCTTTTCATAATTTGTGCCCCTACCCCCAACTCCAAACAGGACTGTGAGGACAAGGATGGTATCTTACTCATCTCTAAAGCTATGGTACACAGCATAGGGCCTGGCACAAGAGACTAATAATAGCAGCCACTAGTTAATATGTGCTAAGTGCTTTTAAGTACATTAGCACATTGGATTCTTGAAATGCACCTATGAGACCTCCAAATGGAGATGCCAAGGCAGGGTTTATTTCAACACAAGTCTGGAGTTCTCAGAGAGGTCAGAGATGGAGAAATAAAGGTGGGTGTTGCCGGCACACAGATGGTGTCTTTTTAAAGGCCAGTGCTTCTCAAAGGTTTATGTGCATATGGCTCACCAGGGAACTGTGCTAAAATTCGGACTCCAGTGATTCTGTAGTCTGAAATGGGGTGGATTCTATAGTCTGAAATGGGGTGGAGATTCTGTTTCTACCAGATTCCCGGGTGGTGCCAATACTGCTGGTTCACAAACCACATTTTGAATGGTAAAACTCTGGAACAAAGGTAAACAAACTATGGCTAGCTGGTCAAGTCTGGCCCAGGGACTCTGGTTTGTACAATCAGCAAACTAAGAGTGATATTTTCATTTTCACAAGGGTTGAGAAAAAGAAGAAGGAGAAGGCAGAAAAGACAGAAAAGGGGGTGGGGAGGAAGATGGGAAGAAAAGAAGAAAAGGAGACAGAGACCATTTGTGCTTCACAAGGCCTAAAATATTTACTCTTTGGTTTTTGACAGAAAAAGTTTGCCAGCCTTGACCTTGGATATCACCCAGGGACATGGTGTGTAGCTAAACAAGGGAGCGACTGGGCCCTGAAGCAAACCACTGTGACTTCCAAATCCCCATCCCTAGTTTTGGTAGGAAAAGCAAGAGTGCAAGGCACCATATGTACAGTTGGCCTTCTATATTGTGGGTTCCATAACTATGGATTCAACCAACCGCAGATCAAAACTATTTTTAAAAAGGACATTGTGTCTATACTGAACAGATACAGACTTTTCTTGTCATTATTACCTAAAAAACATGGTATAATGACTATTTACATAGCATTACATTGTAGCAGGTAGTAAAAATAACCTAGAGATGATTTAAAGTATATGGAAGGATGTGCTTAGGGTACATGCTAACACTGCACATTTTATATCAGGGATTTGAGCATCCATATATTTTAGTATCTGAGGAGGGTCCTGGAACCAGTCCCCAGTGGATACTGAGGGATGAATTATATGCCAAGAGGGCAGGAAGGCTGGGCACAGTGGCTCACGCCTGTAATCCCAGCCCTTTGGGAGGCTGAGGCGGGTGGATCACCTGAGGTCAGGAGTTTGAGACCAGCCTTGCCAACATGGCGAAACCCTGTCTCTACTAAAAATACAAAAATGAGCTGGGCATGGCCAGGTATGATGGTGATGGCTCACACCTGTAATCCCAACACTTTGGAAGGCCTAGGCGGGCGGATCACCTGAGGTCAGGAGTTTGAGACCAACCTGATCAACATGGAGAAACCCCATCTCTAACAAAAATCCAAAATTAGCCGGGCATGGTGGCGGGTGCCTATAATCCCAGCTACTCAGGAGGCTGAGGCAGGAGAATCGCTTGAACCTGGGAGACGGAGGTTGTGGTGAGCTGAGAACGTGCCATTGCACTCTAGCCTGGGAAAGGAGAGCAAAACTCCGTCTAAAAAAAAAAAATTGCTGGGCATGGTGGCAGGCACCTGTAATCCCAGCTACTTGGGAGGCTGAGGCAGGAGAATCACTTGAACCCGTGAGGCAGAGGTTGCAGTGAGTCGAGAACATGCCATTGCACTTCAGCCTAGGCAACAAGAGTGACACTGTCTCAAAAAAAGAATAAGTCAGGAAAAGATGAACATCTGAAGCTCCCAGGTGAGTGAGGGTGGCCGTGGGGAAAGGGTTGTGGAAACACCTGGGGTTCAGAGTGGGAACGAGGACTTGTGGTGAGCCAATAACCCCCACTGCCTCTTTCAGAGCTTATCTTGGAACAAAACAATAGAAACAGAAAGAGCGGGCAGGGACCACCTCCACTTGCATGCAGCGCCACAGAGGTACTGGGAAAATGAAAAGGAGAGCCTGTGAATTCCACAGGGTTGATCTGCGGGCAGTACCTTCTGAATTTTGGCCAAGAGTGGGGAGGGTGGGTAGACGGATTTCGGAAGGAGAGGGAAAGGGTGTGGCCGTAAAACAATAGCCCCAGAGCCTGTAATGTGGGGGCCAAGTTGTGTTTGGCCACAGTGCCTTCTGTCATGCTTCTGCCGCCCTGTGCTGAGGAATATATTTGCTTAAATGTCAATGCCTGAGAAAGTAAATACAGCTGTCCATTTCCATCAACTTGCAGCAATTAATCTGGCTTTCGCTCAATGGCAGACGAGGTTGTTTTGCATTAAGTCATGAAAGGTTTGCTTGTCTCACCATCTAGTATTCTCACATATTTCCAAAGGACAACAATAGCACCCTTTCATGGAGGGCAGAAAAGAATATCTATCAAAAGACTGTGGGGCAGGATATCTGCGAAGCCAGACTGCTCTTAAACGCTGGAGGGCAAACAAGAAGACAGAAGGATGTGACAAAGTCACCATGTGCTGTAAGACAGATTCCAGAATTTGCTGGTTGGAAGGAATCTTTAAGGTCAACCACTCTCCTTCATGCTTCTGGCAAAGCTGCCTACAAAATCTAACCATCTTGAGAAAAAATGCACATGTCATGCCTGGCTTTTAGCACCAAATATTCTTTTTAATAAATTAAGAAATGCTGGCAATGAAAAACAAATCTCTGCCTTTTAACCCCCGAGTTCCTGCCCTTCTCTCCCATCCCCCTTGATCACACTAGTTGTCTCTCCCACCTCAAAGTAGGTTCCTTTAGGGAAGTGACTGATTTTTGCAGCACCCCACACACTGGCCGGCCCCCAGAATGAGTAAGGTGAGCCAGACCCCAGTCTATTGAAAAACCGTAGCTTTCCTGCCACCTACTGGCTTCATGATTTGGGACAAGTTACTTAACCTTTCAAAACCAGTTTCCTCACCAGTAAAGCCCTCTCACTAGAGGGCTGTTTGAGGATTAACCATGTTAATACATGTAGATTACTTAGAATGCTGACTAGCACAAAAGTAAGGATTTCCTAAGTGTTGACAATTTTATCATTCAATTAGTAAATTAATCTATTATTCTATCCCATGAATCACACTCTCCCTAAAACATACTACATTAGAACAACATTTCTCTTTTTTTTTGAGACAGGGTTTCACTCTTGTCACCCAGGCTGGAGTGCAGTGGCACAATCTCGGCTCACTGCAACCTCCATCTCCTGGGTTCAAGCGATTCTCCTGCCTCAGCCTCCCAAGTAGTTAGGATTATGGGCGCATGCCACCATGCCCGGCTAATTTTTTATTTTTAGTAGAGATAAGATTTCACCATGTTTGCCAAGAGGCTGGTCTCAAACTCCCAACCTCAGGTGATCTGCTCGCCTTGGCCTCCCATAGTGCCGAGATTACAGGCATGGGCTACCAGGCCTGGCCACGTTTCTCAATTTCAGCACTACTGACATTATTTTGCTGTGGGAGCCTGTCCTGTGCATGGGAAAGTGTTTAGCAGCATTCTTGGTCTCCACCCACTAGATGCCAGAAGCAACACCCCACCACCACCCCCCATTCTGACAACCAAAAATGTCCCCTAGCGAGGAAATCTCCCTATTGTACTAGAATATGCACATCGGAGATAGAGAGTCTGGTCACCATACCACCTAATTTCCCGCCGTCCCCTTCTCCCTCCATACAGACACCTTGGCCACCTCTTGCTCACCACTCAGTTGTCTTGGAGGGAACAAGTGATAGGTGCTGTAGATATCGTTGGAGAACTGCAGCTGGAGCTCAGGGCTGCCTGTCAGGAGCTGAGCCACCTGTTCCACCTGAAATGGCGTCTTCTCCAGGATCACAACGGCATCCTCTCCAGCCCTATCCCCAGAGGCTTCATTCACCTGTGGGCAGAGGCATCATCAGTGGGCTCAAGGGCAGAGCCACAATGAGACTCTGGAGAGCAGAGACAAAAGCTCCCAGGCCTTTGAAATCCTAGTACTTGAGATTTCCTTCTCTGAAGTCTTCCCTTTGGGGAAGTCTAGCCAATGGCACTCACATTTCTTTTCTCATAGAAGGCCTCTCTTTTTTTTTTTGAGATGGAGTCTTGCTCTGTCACCCAGGCTGAAGTGCAATGGTGCAATCTCAGCTCACTGCAACCTCCGCCCCCCCGGATTCAAGCAATTGTGCTGCCACAGCCTCCCAAGTAGCTGGGATTACAGGGATGCACCACCAGGCCCAGCTAATTTTGCATTTTTAGTAGAAACGGGGTTTCTCCATGTTGGTCAGGCTGGTCTCGAACTCCCAACCTCAGGTGATCCACCCACCTAGGCCTCCCAAAGTGCTGGGATTACAGCTGTGAGCCATCACGCCCAGATAATTTTTGTATATTTAGTAGAGATGGGATTTCACCATGTTGGCCAGGCTGGTCTTGAACTCCCAACCTCAAATGATCTGCACGCCTCCACCTCCTAAAGTGCTGGGATTACAGGCATGAGCCACTGTGCCCAACCAGTGAAGGAATCTCAACCCAAATCCTTGTGGCGGCTCTCACACTTTTCTTCCCCAAAATGCAAGGCTTCTCAGTTGTCTTCCATTTTAGGCTTACAAGATCTCTGTCAAGTGCTCCCCATTTCAAAAGAAAAGATGAAAAACAGATCTTGAGTGACTTGCCCAAGGTCACATGAACAGTCAGCATTGAAAAAAAACTAGAACCTGGGTTTCCCAAGTGACTCCTAGCTCGAAGGCTCTCATGGGCTAACACCTTCAGCAGGTGCTGCACACTGAATACAGCTGGGCTGAGAAAACCAGAGAGAACCTCATATTAAAAAAAAAAAAAAAAAAGGAGCCTCAGTGGCTCAGGCCTGCGAGGCTATGTGTTCAAGGCCAGCCTGGGCAACATAAAAACCTCTCATTAATTAAAAAAAAAAAAAAAAAAAAAGAGGCTCCAGCACAGTTTCTCACAGCTATAATCCAAGCACTTTGGAAGGCCAAGGCTGGGGGGAGGGGGAGAGGGAATTACCTGAAGTCAGCAGTTCGAGACCAGATTGGACGACATGGCGAAACTCTGTCTCTACTAAAAATAAAAAATTAGCCGGGCATGGTGGCAGGTGCCTGTCATCCCAGCTACTCAGGAGGTTGAGCCAGGGAGAATCGCTAGAACCCAGGACACAGAGGCTGCAGTGAGCTGAGATCGCACCACTGCACTCTAGCCTGGGTGACAAAGAGGAGAGATTCTGTCTCAAAAACAAACAAACAAACAAAAAACAAAAATAAAAAGACACACAGAGAGGCATGGAAGCCTAGACCAAGGTTCCCTGATCCTCCCAAAGGTGAGATTTCCTGCTAGTAGTTTTGGGGAACCCCCATACCTGCCCTGGCTGGGCCTCCTTACTAGTTCCTGGAATGGTCTCCATCTCTCCTCAGCCCCTGCCAGACGGCTGAGCACGTTGGTATTGGAGCAAGCTGTGTGTATTTGTCTAGCCAGAAACATTCCGTAGTCCTGAATATCGGGGACGGTAACTTTCATTTCCACATCCCCAGTACCTAGCTCAGCGTCTGGCATGCATGAAAGTGCGTGTGTAGAACTGAATTAGCAATTATAATATATTGTCTCCTGTTAGGGCTGAAGTCGTGTAAGGCAGACATCACATCTCCTACAGTCTCCTGTCGTTTCCAGGGACAGGGATGAGTAAGACATCTAACGTTTACTGGATCCCCAGTCCCTGTATACGTAAGTGGATGACGATGAATGGCTTGGGAAATGTAACACGTGATCTTTAATCTGCAATACACTCTCGTAGTAGCTATTTCTAGTCAAGGAGACACTTAGAAAAATTAGAGCTGGATGTGTTCATTGCCTTAATTTCAGGGGCAATCTTGCCGCCTTTTACCGCCCCTCTGTGCATTCTAGTGGCGCATTCCACCTCCCCAGAGTGATAATCATTGGTATTTTCCGGTCGAGATCCGAAAAAAAAAAAAAAAAAAAATCCGCCTCCGAAGTGATGATTGGTTCACTGGTTCCCGCATCCCACCCCAGGGTTGCCTCCTGGTACCTTTCCGTGTAGGAAAATGATTTTGTCCCGCGCAGACTCCCTCAGCACTTTCTGCAGTCTGAAGCCGGAGAACGGTAAGCGGACAGGAGCACAGGTACCATTTCCAACGCCTGCCTCCTTTTCCTCTGTGCTGGCGGCATGCGCCTCCTCCAAGTCCAGCTCGCGCTTTCTCTTGCTGGCTTGAGGCGCTGAGTCCGCCATGCTGCCCCGGAGGGGGTGTGCGCCTGCGCGTTTCGCGCGGCCCCGCCCTTCCACCGAGCCTGGCGGCCTGGCTGGGCTGAGACGCCAACTCCCGGCGTATCGGGCTTGGGGACCTGCTCCTGCGGCTGCGGGCCGCGTATGGCGGAGCTCTCCTTTCTACCAAGTTACTGCCTTTGGCCTGGTTGCGGTCCCGCCCGGCCCTGAGGGAAGGGAAAAGAAGGCTGAGAGTCCCGAAAGCTGCGGGCTAGAGGTGCGAGCGCAGGGAACAGGGACCCCCAGGCCCACGCTCCGGAGCGGTAGCGGAAGAGCCCCCTAGGCCACGGGAGTGTTGGAGACCTTCTTTTAATACTGACATTTTAATCATACTCAACACCGACGTTGACCAGTTGTGAGGGAAGTAACGTTTCTGACGCAAATATGTGAGCCCATTTTATAATTTGGTCTTTTTTTATATACCAAGTATTTAAGCCTTTTCCGTTTTTCTCCTATTTTCATCCTGATCGGGTTTTTTCTTTGTAGACTCAGCACTTTTCTGCTGAAAAGAAAGGAAAACGAGTAGGGCCAGAAGAACCATTTCCATCACCCACTTATTTCTGGGCTGGAGGCATTCCCCTCCTCTCCAGTTTGCCTGTATTTCTGCCCATCTTCCCTGGGGATAAGATTTCCGGTATGATTCGTCTCCCAGGGTTTCGTTTCTCTTTTTTTGCCATGTAACATTATTACTGGTAACTTCAGCTGTTGAGAGTTTGCTTGGTGGCCATTGTTTGTAGTTAGCCCTTTTTTCCCTGGTGTTGACAGATGTAAATTTTGTCAAGAGTTGGTACTTCCATCGTTTCAGTCAGTGCAACATTTTTGCCAGTGATTTGAGTTTAGGTTTTCGACAGATCTAATGGATGTGGGACAGTTTTTGCCGTTTTCAACATTAGCAACAAGATGCAATTTACGATCAGTTTTTGTTCAGTAACAAAGTGTGTACCATGTATTAGTTTGATTTTTGGATTTTTCTACCAGAGATATAGATTAGGAGTTGGATAAAAGACTTTTTTGTGTGATGCAGAAAGCATCATTAGGGGAGACTTAGGATCTGGAATAATCACCTTCAACAACAACAAAAAAATTGTCATCTGTCCACAGGTTTCCTGGATCCATTCCTCACCTGAGAATACACAAAAAGAGGTTGTAAACTGTATTCAAGACTAGTAAAAAATATATCTATCCTAGAGGACAAATGGCAATGACAAAACCTGCTTGACTCCAAGACCCTGATCTTATGAAAATTTACTGGCTTTTTATTTTTGGACTTTTTTGCCATTAGAAAAGGAATTTCATTGGAGTAGTTACGTTTTCACAAAAAGAGCCCAGAATTGAGAGCCATGAAGTAGGGTCCCAACACTGACTAGCTGTGGAACTTTGGAGAAGTCACTTAACCTCTCCAGGTCTCCGTTTTCCATGTGCCAGCCACTATTAGTTCTGAGCAAGACAGAGGAAGCCTCTCCTTTCACAAAATGTATATTCAAATGGGGCATGTGACATAAGCAAGATAATGATTAAGTGTGTTAATAGAACAAAACTGGACAGTGTGAAGAGCCTGGGATAGGAGCCCTCCCTTTTTCTATGAGACGAGTCTCACTCTGTCACCTAGGCTGGAGTGCAGTGGTGCGATCTTGGCTCACTGCCACCTTTGCCTCCCTGGTTCAAGCGACTCTCCTGCCTCAGCCTCCTGAGTAGCAGGGATTATAGGTGTGCAGTAGCATGCCTGGCTGATTTTTGCATTTTTATTAAAGACAGGGTTTTGCCACGTTGGCCAGACTGTTCTCAAACTCCTGACCTCACGTGACCTGCCTACCTCCCAAAGTGCTGGGATTACAGGTGTGAGCCACCATGCCTGGTCAAGCCCTTTAGATAAGATGATCGTGGACAGCCTCTCAAAAGGTGATTGACATTTAAGCTGAGACTTGAATGATGAGAAGGAACCCGTCATGTGAAGAGCCCAGGCAGAGTAAATATTAGATGTCAGAGACCCTAGAGCAGTTATGTGCTTGACATTTTTTAAAAATAAGAATGGGGGCCGGGTGTGGTGGCTCATGCCTGTAATCCAAGCACTTTGGAGGCCAAGGCGGGCGGATCACCAGAAGTAGGGAGTTCAAGACCAGCCTGACCAACATGGTGAAACCCCGTCTTATTTTTTTTAAAACAATAATAAAAAAAAAAAAGAATGGGCCAGGTACAGTGGCTCATGCCTATAATCCCAGCACTTTGGGAGGCTGAGGCGGGTGAATCACGAGGTCAGGAGTTCGAGAGCAGCCTGAACAACATGGTGAAACCCTGTCTCTACTAAAAATATAAAAATTAGCTGGATGTGGTTGTGTACACCTGTAATCCCAGCTACCTGGGAGTCTGAGGCAGGAGAATCACTTGAACTCAGGAAGTGCAAGTTGCAGTGAGCCAGGATCACGCCATTACACTTCACCCTGGGTGACAGGGTGTAAGACTCCATCTCAAAAAACATAAGAATAAGCTGCGTAGCTAAAATATAATGAGCAAACGAGAAACATTTGAAATGAAATTGTAGAGAAATGTATTCATTATTGGCAAAATTCATCAATATGGGTATATTTTTTATTAAAATATAAAACCAGAATTCTCTTCAAAAAGCCTGGCGCAAGCCCCACATGGCGGCTCGCACTTGTAGTCCCAGCTACTCAGGAGGCTGAGGTGGGAGGATCACTTGAGCCCAGGAGTTTGCGGGTGCAGTAAGCTATAATCACACCATTCCACTCCAGCCTGGGCAACAGAGCAAGGCCTCATCTCTACAAAAAAAAAAAAAAAAATGCTCCAGGCATGGTGGCTCATGCCTGTAATCCCAGCATTTTGGGAGGTCAAGGCAGATCACCTGAGGTGGGGAGTTCCAGACCAGCCTGAACAACATGGAGAAACCCCATCTCTACTAAAAATACAAAAATTAGTCAGGCATGGTGGCACATGCCTGTAATCCTAGCTACTTGGGAGGCTGAGGCAGGAGAATCGCTTCAACCTGGGAGGCAGAGGTTGTGGTTAGCCAAGATCGCATCATTGCACTCCAGCCTCGGCAACAAGAGCGAAACTCCATCTCAAAAAAAAAAAAAAAAATGCCTGGTTCAAGGAAAAGATGAGCTTATAGGAAGCCTCAGCTACCCGAGTTCCTATTAAATACTAGACCTCAGAGTTTAAGGAATCGTTATGGCAGTACAGTTAAAACTAAGTACATTTAAAATTCAGTTCCTCAGTTACACTAGCCACTTTGCAAGTGTTTGATAGCCGCTTGTGACTAGTGGCTACCATATTAGCACAGATGTAGAACATTTTCATTATCAAAGGAAGTTCTACTAGACAATGCTATATTAGGGTACGCAATATTATAAAGCCCTATTCAAATTATTTAGTTTTTTAGAAATCGTAAAACTTCTCCCAAGCAAGGTGCAGTGGCTCACGCCTGTAATCCCAGCACTTTGGGAGGCCTAGGCAAATGGATAACTTGAGTTCAGGAGTTTGATACTAGCCTGGCTATCATGGTAAAATCCCATCTCTATTAAAAATACAAAAATTAGCTGAGTATGGTAGCAGGCACCTGTAATTCCAGCTACTCGGGAGGAGAATGGCTTGAACCTGGGAGGCGGAGTTTGTAGTGAGCCAAGATCGCGCCACTGCACTTCAGCCTGAATGACAGAGCGAGATTCTTGTCTTAAAAAAAAAAAAATTCTCCCAAATCTTTTCCTTATTAGTCTAAAGAAGGACTGGATACTTTCCACTTCCATTTCAGGGATTATGACAGACTAAACTGAAAACAAGTCAGCTACAAAATACCTGAACATTCTGGATGCAAAATTTAAAACATTCTTTTACTTACATTGCTGAGCTCTCAAAAAAGTAAAATTTTCAGGAACCAAAAATGATGTGGGAGTTTGAATCCATGGATTGATAAAAGGATTTTTAAAGTGGAAGCTATTTTAAGTGCCATAGCTGATCTCTAGACCTAGGACACGATTCAAGAGACAAGAGACAAGACCTGAGCTTATGTAAAATGGAATTAGGATACAGAACTTTCCATAGAGCTAAGATCCCTGAAGGTCCACTAGCTCATAAAGGGCCAACAAATTTCTTTTTTTTCTGAGACAGAGTCTCGCTCTGTCACCCAGCACTTTGGGAGCCTGAGGCAGGTGGATCACTTGAGGTCAGGAGTTCAAGACCAGCCTGGCCAACATGGTAAAACCCCGTCTCAACTAAAAATACAAAAAAAATTAGCCAGGCTTGGTGCTGTGAGCCTATAATCCCAGCTACGCAGGAGGCTGAGGTGGGAGAATTGCTTGAACCTGGGAGGTTGCAGTGAGCCAAGATCACACCACTGCACTTCAGCCTGGTTGACAGATCAAGACTCTGTCTCAGAAAAAAAAAAAAAAAAAACACTCCTCAACTATTTTATGAAGCTGGTATAACCCTGGTAACATAACCAGAAAGAGGTAATACAAGATGAGATAATTAAGGGCCAATCCTGTGTATCAACGAAGATGTGAAATTCCTAAAGAAAATGTTAGCAAACTGGAATCCTGTGATATTTTTTTTTTTTTTTTAAAAAGGTCATACATCATGATCAAGTTGAGTTTACAAGAAACATTAAGCTGGCTTAATGCTAGAAAATCTAATGTTATTCACTACATTAACCATTTTAAAAAGGAAAAAATGCTATCTCTCAAATAGATGTCAACTATTTTGACTAAATTTAAAACCCATTCAAGATAAGTAACTCTTGGCCAACCAAAAAAGCAGGAAACTTCTAAACTGTTAAAATTATGTACCAAGCCAGAGCATGGTAACTCATGCCTGTAATCCCAGCAATTTGCTCAGGGTGGGAGGACCACTTGAGGCCAGGAGTTTGAGACAGCCTGGTCAACATAGCAAAACCTGGTCTCTAGGAAAAAAAAAAAAAGCCAGCCATAGTACCTGTACCTCGTCCTAGCTACTTGGAAGGCTGAGGTAGGAGGACTGCTGGAGCCCAGGAATTACAGTGAGCTATGATTGCACCATTGCACTCCAGCCTGGGCAAGAGAATGAGACCCTGTCCCTTAAAAAGAAAAAATTATGTATCAGAAAACCTACAACACACATTTAATGGAGAAATGTGTGAAGCAATACCTTTTAAGGAAAGAATGAGACAAGGATGGCTGATATTGTCACTTTGTTTTATTGGAGACCTTAGGAAGCACAGAAGGAATTAAAGTTTTTGTTTTGTTTTGCAAATTGTATGACTGTTTATAGAAAATCCAACAGGCCAGGTGTGGTGGCTCACGCCTATAATCCCAGCACTTTGGGAAGCCCAGGTGGGCGGATAGCATGAGCTCAGGAGTTCAAAACCAGCTTGGGCAACATGCCAAAACCCCATCTCCACAAAAAGTACAAAAATATTAGACTAGCCTGGGCAACATGGTAAAACCCCATCTCAACAAAAAATACAAAAAAATTAGACCAGCCTGGGCAACATGGTGAAACCCCATCTCTATAAAAAGTACAAAAAAATTAGGAGTGGTGGCACATGCCTGTAGTCCCAGCTACTCGGGGTTAAGGTAAAAGAATCATCATTTGGGCCTGGGAGGTCGAGGCAGTGGTGAGCCATGATCACACCACTGCACTCTAGCCTGGGCAGCAGAGCAAGACCCTGCAAAGTTTATAGTCTTATAGAATTAAGTAATTCAGAGCAAGGCGGCTGAGTTGGTTGGTGGCGGTGGTCGTGCGGCAGACACAGAGATGCAGATCTTTGTGAAGACCCTCACCGTCAAGACCATCACCCTTGAGGTCGAGCCCAGTGACACCATTGAGAATGTCAAAGCCAAAATTCAAGGCAAAGAAGATATCCCACCTGACCAGCAGCATCTGTTATTTGCCAGCAAACAGCTGGAGGATGGCCACACTCTCAGACTACAACATCCAGAAAGAGTCCACCCTGTACCTGCTACTGCGCCTGTGAGGTGGCATTACTGAGCCTTCTCTCTGCCAGCTCACCCAGAAATACAACTGGGACAAGATGATCTGCCGCAAGTGCTATGCTCGCTTGCACCCCTGTGCCGTCAACTGCCACAAGAAGTGTGGCCACACCAATAACCTGCACCCAAGAAGAAGGTCAAATGAGTCCCTTCCTTCCTCGAAGGGCAGCCTCCTGCCCAGGCCCCATGGCCCTGGAGCCTCAATAAAGTGTACCTTTTGTTGACTGGAGCAGCAAAAAAAAGGTAATTCAGGGCCGAGCCTGGTGGTTCCCACCTGTAATCCCAGCACTTTGGGAGGCCAAGGCGGGTGGACCATGAGGTTGTGAGTTTGAGACTAGCCTGGCCAGCATGGTGAAACCCCATCTCTACTAAAACTACAAAAATTTGCTGGACATTGTGGCAGGTGCCTGTAATCCCAGCTACGTGGGAAGCTGAGGAAGGAGAATCACTTGAACCCAGGAGGCAGAGGTTGCAGTGAGCCAAGATCGCACCATTGCACTCCA